>PVLC010015346.1:24356-37860 GCA_004027655.1 Graphiurus murinus | reverse complement strand
GTGGTGGCGCATGCTTGTAATCCCAGCATTTGGGAGGCTGAGACCGGAGGATCCGGGTTCGCGGCCAGCCTCAGCTACCTAGTGAGGCACTCCGCAACTTAGTGAGACTCGGTTTCAAAATAAAGAATAAAAAATAGGGCTGGGGGTATAGCTCGGAGGTAGAATGCCCCTGAGTTCAATCCCCAGTACCACAAAAAAAGAAAAAAAAAGAAAAAAAAAGAAAAAAAAAAAGAAGTAAAATATGTAAGTATGTCAAATGTTAAGTACTATAGGAAAAACAAATCAGCAAAGAGTGTTAGGGTGTGTTGGGTTTGAATGGATAGGTAGAGTTGCTGTTTTATATATATATATTTGCAGTACTGGGGATTGAACTCAGGGGCATTCTACCTCCGAGCTATACCCCCAGCCCTATTTTTTATTCTTTATTTTGAAACAGGGTCTCACTAAGTTGTGGAGTGCCTCACTAGGTAGCTGAGGCTGGCTGCGAACCTGGATTACAAGCCTCCCAAATGCTGGGATTACAAGTGTGTGCCACCACACCCGACTAGAGTTCCTGTTTTGATTTGTATAGTCAGAGATGCTTCCCTTAGAAGATGGTAATGGAGCAAAGACTTGAAGAAGGTAAAGGAGCAAACCATACTGATACCTTCAGGCAGAGGAGTTGAATTAGCAAATTCCAGAGCCCTGAAGTGTATATATACTTCATGTGTTCAAGGAACAGCAAGGCAAGAGGGAGCAAGAGGGAGATAGGAGCACTTAGCATCAGGGAGGTTATAGATAAGAGGGACAATTATGACAGGTCTTGTCGGCCACTTTAAGAATTAGGCTTTGGAACTGGGGGTGTAGCTCATTGGTAGAGCACATGACCTAGCACCACAAATACAAAACAAAAAGAGGCTTTTATGTGAGTGAGACAAAAGGCATTTGGAGAGTGTTGAACAGAGATAGGATATAACTCAGGTTATAAAAGAGTCAAATTGAGCCAGGTGTGGTGGTACACACTTGTAATTCCAGTACTTTAGAGGCTGAGACAGGAGGATTACAGGTTCTCAGCAACTTTGTGAGATTCTCAGCAACTTAGATCCTGTTTCCAAATAAAATAGGGCTGAGTGTAGCTTGGGAGTAGAATGACCCTGGATTCAATCCCTATCTCCCCCCCGCCCCCCCCAAAAAAGATTAAGTGATGTAATGTTTAAAGCCAGGAGATGAGAGTAGGTAGCGAAAAAGTCCAGGATTTCATCCTCAAGGATTTCTGATGTTGAACAAATAAGGAAGATCCAGCCAAAGGAGACCAAAAAGGAGTTGAGGCATTACAGGGGAGTTGAGGTATTAGAGGAAGAAAACCAGAAGAGTTGATCCAAGTAGTGATAACATGCTTCAAGGAGAAGAGTACTCAAATGATGTTTCACATTCAAATAACATACGAAGATTGAAATTTAGTTGAGTGATTTAGTAATATGTGATCTTTGGCGATCTTATACATCTGATAGGAACATATTCAAGAGAAGACAAATGAGATCAGGGAGAATGAGTATTGACAACTAATGGAATGCTGTGATAGTAAAGAGGCGTGGTAAAATGTGTGGGAAGGGAATAGAGAAATTGAGATTGTCTTTGTCTTTGCATGACTGAGAGGGGAGAGGATCAGGTGAGTGAACAGAGATGGGTCTTAGATATGGCCTTAGTGACAACAGAAGGCAGAATGTATGCACACACATTTACATTAATGAGTAGCTATGGTAAGAGCTTGAGGAATATTCAGTTTTTAAAAAATTTTTTTATATTAATTGGTGCATTGTAAACGTACGTCTTTGTTAGGTACAAGCTGATAAAGGCATATATGCACACATTTCTCATTTAACCCCTTCTCCAGTTCCCACCCCACTCCCTCACCCTCCCTCCTTCTCCAGTTTAGTGATTGACTTTGATATATTTGTGAAAGTACATCATGTGCATTAGGGTGTCACCCCCCCCCCCATCCATCCCCTTCAGTTAAGTCAACTTCTTTGCTTATCTAGGGTTTCTCCTTTTTCATCTGGAGTCCCTCTTATGCCCCATCTTCTCCCTAGCATCTGCATATTAGGGAGAACATATGCTTTTTTACTCTTTGTGACTGACTAATCTCACTTAACATAATATTTTCCAGTTGTCTCCATTTCCCTGCAAATAACATGATTTTGTTGTTCTTTATGGCTGAGTAAAATTCCATTGTGTACATATCCCATAGTTTTGTAATCCATTCATTTGTTGATGGACATCTTGACTGTTTCCATAGTTTGGCAATTATGAATTGTACAGCTATAAACATAGATACACATGTGTCGGTCTAGGAGTTTGGTTCCTATTCATGAGAAAATTTGTATTTGCATTTTTAGAGATAGCTTAGTAAATGTAGTGGGGCTGAAAATAATTAAAGTGGCCCTTGAAAAGAAAATTGAAAAAATGTTTCCCATTTTGTAGAATATCCGAATATATTTGTAATATACCCTTTTTGTACAGCATATTTCAAAAAGGTTGTCCATGCTTCAGTCATACCTATGCAATATATAAAAACCCAGAGGGTGGTCTTTATAAAAACCCAAAGGAAGCTCCTGTACCTCACCCTATACATCTCATTTTTTGTATTATCTAAATCAGTGAATGTAGGTAATTATTTTCCTGAGTCCTTTAAGCTACTTGAACAAATTAATTGAACCCAAGGAGGTAGTTTTGGAAATCCCAGTTTATAGCTGGTGAGTCAGAAGCACAGGCCAAACAAATCTGAGTCATGCAACTGGCATCTGAAGTGAGTAGGGGCAGTCCTAGGGACTGAACCCTCAACCTGTGGGATCTAGCACTATGTATCCAGGTAGACAGTATCAGAACTGAATTGGATTGGAGGACACACAACTGAGTTGGTTGCTTGCTTTCTAATGGGGAGAAATCCCTACACATTTTGAGGTCACAGCAGTCTTCTGTGTTGATTCTGGTATGAGAGCATAGGTAAATACAAGCAGTTTGTTTTTCATAACACAATACTTATTGCATATCAGTTAAATGGTAGCATAAACGTATTTTGTAACCAATTCAACAAGACGAAAATTCTAGTGAAAAGCTCCAGTTCTTTTGGTTATCTGTGATTCTCAGCTAGTCATTTAATTGTAATATTAACTGGAAAATAAAATTAACTCCCTATAAAAGGTATGTTTACCTTTTAGCACAGGCCACTCAAGCAAGAAGTTCTAGTTTTTATTTCCTTTTAATCTACTCATTAAGGAATTTAAATCCAAATACAAATGAAGGTTTACAAGTCTTTTTTTTTTTTTTGCGGTACTGGGGATTGAACTCAGGGGCATTCTACCTCCGAGCTACCCAGCCCTATTTTTTATTCTTTATTTTGAAACCGAGTCTCACTAAGTTGCGGAGTTCCTCACTAGGTAGCTGAGGCTTACAAGTCTTTTTTTTTTTTTTTTTTGGTACTGGGAATTGAACCCAGGGGAATTCTACCTCCAATCTATACCCCCAAACCTTTTTGTTTTTTATTTTGAAACAGGGTCTTGCTAAGTTGTTGAGGCTTGCCTCAAACCAGTGATTCTCCTGTTACAGCCTCCCAGGTTCTAGGATTATAGGCATATGCCAACATGCTCTGCTAGAAATAATAAAACTTTTTTTTGTGTGTGTGTGTGTGTGGTGCTACAGATTGAACCCAGAGGCATTCTACCTCTGAGCTATACCCCCAGCCCTATTTTACTTTTTATTTGGAAACAGGGTCTTTCAAAAGTCTCACAAAGTTTCTGAGGCTGGCTTCAAACCTGCAGTCCTTCTGTTTTAGCCTCCCAAGTACTAGGATTACAGGCATGTGCCACCGTGCCTGGCAATAATAAACATTTTAATGTTTAAAAAAGAAGTGATAGCCGGGCGTGGTGGCGCACGCTTGTAATCCCAGCATTTGGGAGGCTGAGACCGGAGGATCCGGGTTCGCGGCTGGCCTCAGCTACTTAGTGAGGCACTCCGCAACTTAGTGAGACCCGGTTTCAAAGTAAAGAATAAAAAATAGGGCTGGGGGTATAGCTCGGAGGTAGAATGCCCCTGAGCTCAATCCCCAGTACCGCAAAAAAAAAAAAAAAAAAAAAAGAAGTGATGACAGAATTTTCAAATCTTTATGTCTTTTAAGCTGTATTTCATGCTATTAACAAAATACGACAACTTTGAGGGGAGTACAAATAAAAAGAGTAGAGGGTGCAGTTCAGTGGCACCTTCTATCATTCTTTCATAAATGAGCCAATAAAATCTAGAATATTCAGTAAAATTCTCACAATGTTTAAGACTTTGTAGTGGCGTGTGTGTGTGTGTGTGTGTGTGTGTGTGTGTACACATACATGAGATGCATGCTCATGCATAACACACACAGTTTGTCTCAACAGGAATTGAGACAAATGGAATTTTCTTTTTTTTTTTGCGGTACTGGGGATTGAACTCAGGGTCATTCTACCTTCGAGCTATATATACCCTCAGCCCTATTTTTTATTCTTTATTTTGAAACCGAGTCTCGTTAAGTTGCGGAGTGCCTCACTAGGTAGCTGAGGCTGGCCTCGAACCCGGATCCTCCGGTCTCAGCCTCTCGAATGCTGGGATTACAAGCATGCGCCACCATGCCTGGCTTGAATTTTCTTTTTATAGCTAGTATGGAGTTCAGTTTAGCTAGTCAAAGGAAACAAAACCACAGTGTTTCAAGAACTATTTACTATATACTAGACCAGACATTGTATTAAGGTGCTTTTTATTTTTTTTAATCCCACTTAATTTTTAAATCTGGGGAAGGTAGCTATCATCCTTGTTCTATAACAGGAAACTTAAGATTTGAAAGTCCAGGCCAGTTGTCCAAAAAGAGACAACTAGGAAAAAATACAGAGGCAGGATTTGAATTCTAGATCTAGTGACAAATATTAACCACAGATAGGAAGCTCTAATTAGGCAAAGCTGTATAGTGCAAAGAATGCAAGTTTGGACTCCAGGCCACCCAGATTTTATTGGCTCATTTATGAAAGAATGATAGGAGTTGCCATTGAATAGCACTTTCTGCTCTTCCTTTTTAATTTGTATACACCTCAGAGTTTATTCCTACTAGAGATTGAACCCAGAGGCATTCTACCTTTGAACTACACTCCCAGCTCGATTTTATTTCTTATTTGGAAACAGAGTCTCGATAGGTTGATGAGAGTCTCACTACTTATTGAGGCTGTCCTCAATCCTGTGATCCTCCTGTCTCAGCCTCCCAAGTACCACACCTAGCTAAGTTTATTCCTTTTGATGGTTAGTATTTGAATTTTTTTTTTCCCCATTAATAGTTCCTATCTCAGAAGAACTATGTTGTCTGAATTGAATTGAACTTGAGGTCACTTCCTGAAATGACCCTGTTACTTATAGATAAAAATCTTCAGCTTCTGTGTGAGGATATTTGAGGAGAGTTAAAATGTTAGAGATATCACAGTTGTATTTTTAAAGTACAAAGATTATCAGACTTCTTATCACCTTGATTAATGATAGAGTACCATCTAGACTGTGGTTTTGTTCATATAAAAGCGGCTTTGTTCATGCCCTTTAGTCCTTGATATATCTGAGTAACATTGACCCAAGCCCTGTGATTTAAATTGCAGAATGTTTTAATTTGAGCAGTGTGACCATTTTATTTTTTTAATTTTTATTTTTTATTTTTTTGTGGTACTAGGGATTGAACTCAGGGGCGTTCTACCTCCGAGCTATATCCCTAGCCCTATTTTTTTTTATTCTTTATTTTAAAACCGGGTCTCACTAAGTTGTGGAGTGCCTCACTAGGTAGCTGAGGCTGGCCGCGAACCCGGATCCTCCGGTCTCAGCCTCCCGAATGCTGGGATTACAAACGTGCGCCACCACGCCCAGCTAGTGTGACCATTTTATACAAGATCCTCTTGGAGAAATGGCCTTTCTTTGGTATAACTTGGTTTCTGGAAATTTGATTGTACTTTTCATTAACCACTTTTTGAGAAGCCAATATTATCTATTGTTTGAAGAAAATGAATTAAAGTCCTCAGTTTTTTACTAATTTATTTTCCTAAAAGACCAAAATACCTTAAAGGAAGTGACTTTTAAATCTATTACAAATGGCAAAACCAAGTAATTTCTGGATATAATTATTGGTTAACAGGATTAGTCATGGTATATGGAAAATTTAAATCACTTTAGATACTAATATTTTCTGTTATCTATTATACTGTGGTATTTTAACATTTATGAAAGAAATTTTGAGTTTTCTAAATAAACCAGGTTATTTAGTCTCTTGAAGAATACAGGGCTTTCCCTAGAATAATGTACTTTTGGTCACATTATCTTAGTAAAGATTGTCTCTATATATTATTTGAATAATGTTTAAATCCAAATCTATTCTGTGGTAGTAGTTTATGCAGGAGTTTATATCTGAATATAGTTTATGATTTCTTCTCTGAAAATCTATAGAAAATCATACAACCAGTTCTAACAGTTCAGATTGTATATAGTATTTGTAGTAATTTTCCTGATGACTATCAGCTTGAAATCATGTTTTAAGACTTTCAGAAATAATAACAATGTAATAAACTTATTAATGAAATATTTGCTTATAGCTGGGCGTGGTGGCACATGCTTGTAATCCCAGCATTTGGGAGGCTGACTGGAGGATCCAGGTTCGAGGCCAGCCTCAGCTACTTAGTGAGGCCCCGTTTCAAAATAAAGAATAAAAAATAGGACTGGGGGTGTAGCTCGGAGGTAGAATGCCCCTGGGTTCCATCTCCAGTACCGCAAAAAAAAAAAAAAAAAAAGAAAATTGCTTATATTGTTCATTCTCTGTTTTGGTTAGGAAATTAATCTAGGAGAGGAATAAATTTGAAAGGTAGTTGAAATTAGCCTTGGTGTTCACTGTTTCTAAGAATTAAGTTGATAATGGAGCCGGGCGTGGTGGCGCACGCTTGTAATCCCAGCATTCGGGAGGCTGAGACCAGAGGATCCGGGTTCGCGGCCAGCCTCAGCTACCTAGTGAGGCACTCCGCAACTTAGTGAGACTCGGTTTCAAAATAGAGAATAAAAAATAGGGCTGGGGGTATAGCTCGGAGGTAGAATGCCTCTGAGTTCAACCCCTAGTACCACAAAAAAAAAAAAAAGAATTAAGTTGATAATGGACTTAGCTTTAAACACTGATTCTGATACATTGGAGTTTCTTAATTTATATTTGGAAATTACTTTGTAAACATGATCTGTCATCAGGACCAGAGCAGTAATTAAATGGACCTGCAGAAAGGGTGTCATAGCTGCCGTAGACATTTATGTTTTCATATGTTTGCATGTATGCCTTTATCAATTTGTACCTAATAAAGATGTATGATTACAGTGCACCAATTAATAAAAAGCAAAAACAAAAAAACAAAAAACAAATCATTCTTTAACCTGGAAAACCACTGTAGGCTCACAGTGATTCCTATAACCTATTATATACAATTAAAATCTTACCTTATCGCTTGTCAAAGAAAAAAAAAAAGCAAAGCAAAACAAAAAAACAATTAAACAGTTGGTCTCTATATTTCCTCATCAGAATATAAATCTAAAGTAGTGCCTAGCATATAATAGATGCTTAATAAATATTCATTGAAAACATGAGTATCAGTAAAAAGTCACTTCATTAAATTTGAGGTACTGCCGGGCTTGGTGGCATACACTTGTAATCCCAGTACTTGAAAGGCTGAGACTGGAGGATCTGGGTTCGAGGCCAGCCTCAGCTACTTAGTGAGGCCCTCTGCAACTTAGTGAGAACCTGTTTCAAAATAAAGAATAAAAAATCGGGCTGAGGATGTAGCTTGATGGTAAAATGCCTCTGGGTTCAATTCCCAGTACCACACAGACAAAAAAAAAAAGAAAAAAAAATTGAGGTACTCAGTTTTTGGATCTTTTTAATTTTAAGATGTTTTCTTCTTTGTCGTGAGTTTGGACTTAGTGATGGTATTTTCTACTCACTGATAATGAAAGTTTATTTTTTTATAAGACCAAAATATTTACAGTGTGTTTTAGTAGTTATGTTTAGTTAATGCATGATACAGTATGATAGTAATAAAATAATACTCATATTTTGTATATCTAGCTAAAGATTAACTTGGAAATGATTTCTAGAAAGGCCTTTTTAGAGGTAATTTAATGATAAAGGGAATCCTGCTGAAAAGTTTTTGAGAACTTTGGTGCACAAATAAGTTTTTATGGAACTGAAATGCCCAGTGAAAGATTGTGTTAGGTATACATACAAAGCACCAGCCACTGGCAACTGTTACCCGTTGCCCAGTTTTCTCACAGTATCTGGATACCAGGGAAGCTAATAGCCCCCAGGATACACTGATATAGGTGAGAGAAGTTGCCAGTTTACAGCTGAGTGCCAGAGGTGCACATAACATTGTTTTGATCAGCAAAGCCAGGCCTGGCCAGGTGAAAGAGTAATCTTTTTAAAAGGCAAATTTGATACATTTACCTTACCTCTTCCTACCCTCTCCTTCCACTAGAATTTAAGATCCCTTAGGAAAGGAATTTGCCAAGTTTGTTTACCCTTCTATTCCGGTGATTTTCCTATTAGATAGAAAGCTTCTGAAGGTGCATTGGTTCTTTTGCACACCATTATATGTGGTACATAGTAGGTAGCTAAATAAATAGTAATGAACAGAAAGAACGTCTGTGTAGGGAGGGTAGTCTTGGAAATGTCTGCTTGCCTTCCTTAGCACTTCTTTATTCCCTTTTGGTATCTTATTCTAGTTCTTTCAGCCAAACCCAAATTGCTTTTAGTTGGTGTTCAATTTTTAATATTCTAGCTAATAAAATAGGAGTTGTCCTATATCACAGTGATTATTTTTTAAAGGGTAATCTTTGAAGGTAATGTCGAAGTGCAGGTAATGGCTCATATTTTGTAGTATGGATCTCCCCTTTATGTCCATGATATGCAGACGTTACTGGGATCATCCCTGGAATCCAGAGAAAAAAGAATATGGATGTGTTTGTATTTGTCACTCTTACCTTCAGTATGTTGTTCCTTAGGGAGCCTCCTGGTGACAACTTTTTCACTTTTTAGCCAAGAAAAAATAAACAATTAGCATGATATCTTTGAAAGGCTACAGATTGCCTTCTATAGATTACTTTGTACTTCTGTAGATTACTTGTATAGCTTAGTAAAGTACTTATTTAAAAAAATACAGTCTAGCCAGGCGTGGTGGCACACGCTTGTAATCCCAGCATTTGGGAGGCTGAGACCGGAGGATCCGGGTTCGTGGCCAGCCTCAGCTACCTAGTGAGGCACTCCGCAACTTAGTGAGACCCTGTTTCAAAATAAAGAATAAAAAATAGGGCTGGGGGTGTAGCTTGGAGGTAGAATGCCCCGAGTTCAATCCCCAGTACTGCAAAAAAAAAAAAAAAAAAAAGAGGTTTATTCTAATGGAAAGGTTGCACTGTATAGGAAATATGTAATTTAGTAGGGGGAGGTGAATGTCCCCAGCTTCTTGAAGGTGCTGTTGTCACAATAAGACAAGTTCAAGTAGGAAGCTAGGCCAGATTCACCTCATCCAGAAGCAGTGGATGTCTCTTGGGTCATACTGTTCTGATCTGGACTGGTGTTTGCCTAAGTGTGGAGTTCTAGGTTGGAAATAACTTTGCTTCAGGATTTTAAAAGCTTTGCCTTATTGGCTTACTTCTTTGAGTGTTGCTGAAACCTGTCAGATTTATAATCCTTTGGATATGACCTGTTCCTCCCCTCCCCTTTTTCCCTCTTGGTACTGGGGATTGAACCCAGGAACATTCTACCTTTGAGCTACATCTTCAGCCCTGTTTTGTTTTGAAACAGGTTCTTGCTGAGTTGCTTGGAGTTTCAGCTGAGGCTGGCTTGTGATCCTCCTGCAATCCTAAATTGCTGAGGAACCTGTGATCCTCCTGTCTCAGCCTCCCAAATACTGGAATTACAGGTGTGTACCACCACACCTGGCTCTTTTTTCTTCTCATCTCTCTGGAAATGTGTAGCATCCTTTCTGTATTTCTAGTGTTGGGAAATTTGACAGTGGTGTCTTTTTGCATGTGTCTATTTTTCAGTTACATTGCTGAAGACTCTGGATATTTGGTTATACTCTAGAAAAATCTTTCAGGTAGTGGATATTCTTTGGATATTTCAAAGCTTCCTCTTTATTTTGGTGGGCTGGAAGAGTTTTTCTTGGTATTTTGAGGCTGACTCTTTTTACTTACCTCATTTTTTTTTCCTTGGTGCTAAGGATTGAACTCGGGTATTCTACCTCTGAACTACAACCCCAGCTTTTATTTTATTTATTTATTTGTTTATTTATTTATTTATTTATTTATTTATTTATTTATTTATTTATGGTCCTGGAGATGGAACCTGCGGGCATTCTAACTCTGAGCTACATCCCCAGCCCAATTTTTTTTTTATTGAAACAGGGTCTCACTAAGTTGCAGAGGGGCTCACTAAGCAAGAATCCAACCACTGAGATCCTCCAGTCTCAGCCTCCTAAATGCTGGGATTACAAGCGTGAGCCACCATGTCCGGCTCCTTTTATTTTATTTTTAATTTTGAAACAGGGTCTTGTTAAGTTACCCTGCATTGGCCTCAAACCTGCAATCCTTGTGTTTCACTCATCCAAGTACTGGGATTACAGGCTGCACTTAGCTCCTTATCTCATTTTCAAATTTTCCCCCCTCCTCTTCCATTTTCTTTCTCTTTTTCCTCCTTTCTCTTTGGCTTTGTATCCCTGAAAGATTGCCTCAGCTTTATCTTCTTTACCTACCAATGAATATTTTGTGTCTGCTATTACTTTGTTAAAGAAAAATTATTTCTAACATTCGTTAAAATTACAGGGGATATTGTATTCAGGACTCTTGGAATAGGGATGTCTTTGTCTGTATGGGATGATATAACAAACTACCATAAACTGGGTGATTTAAAGAACAGAAGTTCATTTTCTCATGGGTCGGAAGCTTGGAAAATCGGAGTCTCATAGTGTGGTTGGATTCTTGTAAAAGCTCAACTACAAGATTCTTGCATAAGACAATTCAAGGTCTTATTAAATGTAGAGAATAAGGAATTTAATCAAATACCTAGGGTGGGAATTTTCTCTAAATTAGGAGTTTTGCTACAACTGGACCACTGTGCAGGACCAGCAAAGACTAGAGTGGTGGAAGACAGTCTTTGGTAATATGCAGCAGTGTTTTTATACATACTGTTTGTTGTTCCTTATGATTATCATTCTGGAGACCTTCATCTTCCCCAAAGCATAACCTCCTAATTTTTCTTTCTTTTTTTCCTTTTAGCCTCTAGACTTTTCTTGGGGAAGGGACCACTTTGGGTGCATTTGGCCTGCAACATATAGTTGATTTTAGTAATTTTTTTTCAGCTTTCACCTAGTTTTTGTTTTTAGATATCCCTTCACTTTAGTTCTCGATACACCATGTCATTCTTATGTCTATTGAAGATTCTTTAGTAAATTGAGTTGGTTTTCATCTTTCCCCTTTCCCAGTTTGGGATTCAGCTCTCTTGGGTTTGTCTTCACTTGCCTCCTACCAGTTGTTTCTAACTGTCAAAACATTGCTGTTGTCTCCTTTTTGGTTCTCCCCCATCCTTGTGGGATGATGTCTATTTAACAGATTCCTTTACTATATATTTAGGGCTTTGTTGAAGGAGAAATGTTAGATATGTGCCTTTAACTTTTTTATCTTAATTTGGGAACTGTAGCACATGGTTTAAATGGGAATGCAATTTGAATAGTTCAAGAGAATTTGCTGTTCTTTTTTTTGGACTTTGGTTTTGTTTTGCTGTGATTTGTAATTTTTCAGTTTTTTCCAGATAGATTATTCCTGAATGATCACTCATAACCATTCTGTAATTTTCCTTTGTGTTTAGAACTACTGCAAGACCACTGTCTTAAAATTCATTAGTGGCTTCAAAGGATATGGGGGAAGGGGGAGAGGTGTGATTAGCATCTATTGGGTGCCATTAGAATGGTGATCTCAGTTTTATGTCACTTAATCCTCACAGCAATTCTGTAAGGTAAGTGATACTATCCCACCATATGGATAAGGATAAAGATAAAGATCAGAGAGGTTAAATAACTTACTTAAGAGCCAGTCAGAGAGTGGTGGAGCTGAGTTTCAAGCCTGGGTTTTAAGAGCAGTCAACTCTTTCTAGAAAGTCAGCCTTTTGCTTTTCTTTCTTTTTTTTTTTTTTGCGGTCTGGGGATTGAACCCAGGGGCATTCTACCTTTGAGCTACATCTCCAGCCTGATTTTTTATTATTTATTTTGAAACAGGGTCTCACTAAGTTGTGGAGGGCCTCACTAAGTAGCTGAGGCTGTCTTCAAACCCAGATTCTCGGGTCTTAGCCTCCCAAGTACTGGGATTACAAGTGTGCGCCACCATGCCTCTTCCTTTTACTTTTCTTAATCTGTGTGAACAATTAATTGATTCACCAGTGACTGTTGGGTTGGTTATTTTATGTTGGGCCTTAGGGGCAGAGGAAGGAATAATTCTTGCCCCGGTGAAATAAGAATGACCTGGATCGATTACCTTTCAATAGGATTACTAGTGAAATGTGGCATGGCAAGTATAGAAGCAGGCAACTAAATTAATTGCAGAAGTCTTGGTAAAAGGTGATGTAGTTTAGACTAGGATGGCTGAGGAGAAGTGGGTGGATTTGAGATGCCTATTTGAGGGAAAGCTGACAGGATTAGGGTGATAACAGGGCTGGGGATGTGGCTCAGTGGTGGAGTGCTTGACTAGGGCATAATAAGAATTTGGAAGGAGCTGTAGGAATTCAGGATGATTCCAGGCTTGATTTGAGCTGACTGCTGCTGTTGCCTTTAATGATATGGGAAAGAATAAGCTGGGGTGGTAGACCAGAATAAAAACAGAAACATAATCATGTATCTATCAGATATATCCCTGCGGAGTGTCCAACAGGCAAACACCTGGGGACGCAGCAGGGTTTTGGCCTAGAGAAATAAAGTTGTGTATCACTCGCATCTAAATGGCATTTAAAACTGTGGGACTAGATATATTTATCTAGGAAAAGCATACAGATGTATATATGGTAATATAAGTTTGAAATTATTGATTCACTTCTATGGAGTATCTTCATCTAACTTGTTAATTTAATGTTACATGTATATCTAATAGCACTTGCTGTATGGGGAAAATAGCCCACCCTGTAGCCTCTGCATGGAAAACATTAAACAATGATCACATTGTGAATATGATAATGTTAGTGGCTTTTTTTTTTTAAATTGGTGCATTGTAGCCGGGCGTGGTGGCGCACGCTTGTAATCCCAGCATTCGGGAGGCTGAGACCGGAGGATCCGGGTTCGCGGCCAGCCTCAGCTACCTAGTGAGGCACTCCGCAACTTAGTGAGACTCGGTTTCAAAATAAAGAATAAAAAATGGGGCTGGGGGTGTAGCTCGGAGGTAGAATGCCCCTGAGTTCAATCCCCAGTAC
>PVLC010015346.1:13533-24256 GCA_004027655.1 Graphiurus murinus | reverse complement strand
TTGGTGCATTGTAATTATGTATCAAGTTAGCGACTTTTGACTGAACTGTATGCCGACATCCTTGACACTCATGAAAAACTACATCTGAGAGGATCCACTTGGGAATCTTAAGATTTAAGAACATAACGCAAGAGAAACATTATGACCCATGAATCAGCTCTCTTTATGTGTAGATAAATAGTGAAAAAAATAAGTTCCCATTGAGATGCTGCAACTAGAATACTGGGATCACAGCCGGGCGTGGTGGCGCACGCTTGTAATCCCAGCATTCGGGAGGCTGAGACCGGAGGATCCGGGTTCGCGGCCAGCCTCAGCTACCTAGTGAGGCACTCCGCAACTTAGTGAGACTCGGTTTCAAAATAAAGAATAAAAAATAGGGCTGGGGGTATAGCTTGGGGGTAGAATGCCCCTGAGTTCAATTCCCCAATACAAAAAAAGAAAGTAAGATAACAGTAACAGAAGTAATATGCTGAAGCCGGCGTGATGGTGCATGCCTGTAATCCCAGTACTTGGGAAGAGGAAATGGGAGGGTCACAGGTTCAAGACCAGCCTTAGCAAGTGAGACTTTCAGCAATCTAGGGAGACCATGTTTCAAAAATAAAAATAAAAAGAAGTGGAGATATAGCTTAGAGATAGACTGCCCCTGGGCTCAATCCCTAGTAGCAAAACACAAAACAAGAAAACAATGAAAGAAAGAAGAGAAGAGAAGAGAAGAGAAAGAGAGAGAGAGAGAGAGAGAGAGAGAGAGAGAGAGAGAGAGAGAGAGAGATAAAGTGAAAAGAAAAGAAAGGAAGAAAGACTATGCTAAGCAATTCTGTGAGGGTGAATATAGGGAGCACAGCCCTGCAATCTCTTGAGTGTCAGAAAAGCCTAGAGAGGAGTAATTTCTCTTTTGATCCCTTCAGATCCAAATTGCTGATTTTTTTCAATTTTTAGCTAACTCTACATCATAACCTCGATCCTACAATGACTATTTAATTGATTGTGCAAATGAGAATATTTTAGGAAGGGAGTGCTATTATTTAATTACATTGGGACAACAGATAAAAGTCATGACTTTTTGTTTCTTTCTTGGTCAAAGTGTGGTACTCTACTGCAATCACAGTTGAAGGCAGGCAATAGCAGAGCAGGTGTTACATGATAGTAGAGCATCCTCTGCCTGCCCTTACCTACAGTGGTTAAGGGGAGCAAAGAGGCAGCAAGATGGGATGGAGAGCGGTCGTGGTGGCGCGCACTTGTAATCCCAGCATTCGGGAGGCTGAGACCGGAGGATCCGGGTTCGCGGCCAGCCTCAGCTACCTAGTGAGGCACTCTGCAACTTAGTGAGACTCGGTTTCAAAATAAAGAATAAAAAATAGGGCTGGGGGTATAGCTCGTAGGTAGAATGCCCCTGAGTTCAATCCCCAGTACCACAAAAAAAAAAAAAAAAAAAAAAAAAAAGATGAGATGGAGAATATCTGTGGCAGGGTTGGATGTGTTTCAGTGAGTCATGATTTACATGTGAACTTTTAGTAAAGTTTGTTTTATATTTCTAAAGTTATTCATGTTGTTTTATTTGTTTCTTTGAAACAGATCGTGGATATAACCCCCTTCAAAAATGGAGGATGGAAAGCCCGTTTGGGCACCACACCCTACAGATGGCTTTCAGATGGGGAATATTGTCGATATTGGCCCGGACAGCTTAACAATTGAACCCTTGAACCAAAAAGGCAAAGTGAGTTTCTCAGAAAGATTGCAAAATATGATTTCTTTTCAAAGTAGGTAATTTTTTTTGAAGAGTTAGGTACTTTTCTTCTTCTTCTGGGAATAGTAAAGAGGAAAGTAAATTTCTGCTAAGTTAATCTTAATTTTCTACTGGTTTCATTGATTAAATCAGAAGTACATGCCATAGGGGGAAAATGATGTTCTATGATAAAATCAAACAGAAATTTAGTGAGCCTTCCATAATCACATTTTAAAGATTTGTATGATAAAATATAAATAACGTTTTTATTTATCCTGCCACATTACTAAAATTATTAGTGTATCTGTGATATACTCAATGTGTTATGAAGTAAAAATATGAAAGTGAATGGATTATCTTATCAGATTTTTCTCTTTGCCTTAGCTTTTACATAAATCTTTTTTTAAGGCTTTTTTTCCCTCTTAAAAGTATAGACATGGGGATTGAATGAATATTTTGTATTTCTTTCTTTTTTTTTGTGGTACTGGAGATTGAACCCAGGGACATTCTACCTACAGGCTACACCCCTAGCCCTGTTTTTTATTTTTTATTCTTTATTTTGAAATGGGGTCTCACTAAGTTGTGGAGGGCCTAAGTAGCTGAGGCTGGCTGCGAACCTGTGATCCTCCTGTCTCAGCCTCCCAGGTACTGGGATTACAAGGGTGTGCCACCATGCCTGGCTGAATGAATATATTTCTATCAAGGAAAGATACTTAAGTCTTAAGCCTGCCCATCTATATTTTTGTGTGTGGTAATGATAGCATAAAAGTATGCATTAGTTCTGTACAAATGCTATTTATTTCCTTTTACGCTTAGACATAGGCTAGACAGTATTACAAAATGGAAGTTTGGGGAATAAGTGACCAGGACTTGTGAATTGCTTATAGAGAATACATCCACTGTGAATACCTCTCTTTCAGTCTTCATGAAGACTGTTAGGGTTTGTTTTTGTGGCAGAGCTTCACAGTTTTCAGTTTAAAAAATATTCTTGTTAAACATTTCTTCTGAATAAATTAAATTTGTGGATGTCATCTCTGTTTACTTTAGATTCTGCAAATGTTCATGAATAATTTATATTCTACTGATAACATGGTTAACTAATGCCATATGACTGCCATCCTTCTGGGAACCTTAGAAAAACAAGGTGGATCTCTCATGAGGTCTTTTCAGAGAGAAAACTATTCTGTTACTGTAAACAACCCAGGAACCAAAATGCATAATATATAATGTGCCATGTTAGAGAAGGCCAATTAAAGATACCTTCAGGGAAGGAAAGTTTTTCTAATTTTTTCCTCTTATTAACAGGTACCAATTTATGGTTATAATTGCAATTTTTGAAATATATTTGGAAACTTCTGCTTTTTTAAAAATCATATTTTATAAGAACAGTAAATTAGAAGGCCAAAATGAGAAGAAGAAGATATTTTGTAGGTGTGTTCTGTTAGGTATGTTCTGTTATATCTGGAGGTGGCAAAATAATCCAGTTCAAGCATTAAAGAAACTTGATTTATGAGCATTTTTGTGGGGAGGGGTACTGAGGATTGGATCCAGGGGTATTCTGCCTCCGTCCTTGTGGAATCGTTTGTCAAGTTCTCACCAGGAACTAGGTAATGTGTGTGTGTCGTTGCTTACAGTGGTCCTTTTGCCTGGAATTCCACTCTCTGTAGGGCTTTGCTTAGCAAATACTTATTTGTCTTTCAAGACTCTGATTGAGGTCACCTTTTTTTTTTTTTTTTTTTTTTTGAGGTCACCTTCCTTATGGAAAATTTCCACAGATACCTACTCTCTCCCTCCCATGAAATAGAATTAACTGTTTGAGGTGCCTTACAACTTTTTGGCTTCCCTATAATTTTTGTTAGAAAATACTTTCCCCCCTCCCTAATGTGTATTCTCAAGTGCAGGAGCGATTTTACTTGTCTGTTCTGACTTTGGAGCTTGAAGCACCCTATTTGCTATGTACTTATCTTCTTTATTTTTTATTTTTTTTGCAGTACCAGGGATTGAACTCAGAGGCATTCTACCTCTGAAGTATACCCCCATTCCTATTTTTTATTCTTTATTTTGAAACAAGGTCTCACTAAGTTGTGGAGAGCCTGGCTAAGTAACTGAGGCTGGTCATGAGCCCAGATCCTCTGGTCTCAGCCTCCCAAGTACTGGGATTACAAGCCTGGGCCACCACGCCCCGGCTACTTACCTTCTTTTGATAGGTGAAAAAAAACTTCCTCTATTTTAAGATGAAATGGATTTTTTTCTTGGAAGGGAGAAAAAATGGGGGCTGGTTTATAATTTGGGGATCAAAAAGAGAAACCATCTTTCAGGACTTGTTTTAGTGTTATCTTAATTGTTCTTGCAACTTTTTCACAATTATTATATTGAGGACATGTGTACTAGATTTCAAATAATTAACTTCCGGGGTTTTTAGAGCTTGAAACATTTTTAAGTTGAATATGACTTTGAATTGAGAGAATCCTTGCAATCTGATTTTACTCCATAAACTACAGTGGTAGCTTTGTTTTACATGGTATTCTTGCATGTGTGTGCATACATACACTTACCTATTATTATTATTATTGTTATTATTTTGGTGCAGGGAATCAGACTCAGGGCTTTGCATGTGCTAAACACACACTCTACCACTGAGGTGCACACCCAGCCCTAGAAATACTATTTTAGAATAATCGTACTATTTTTCCTTAGAATTTTATTTGATACAGTTGGAAACTTCAACCACAAGCATAACTGTAATTGTTTAGAGGTATAAATTTATAAATAACTGTTAGGATAGCTTGGATTAAAATTTAATTCTCTTTAGATGTAATTTGAGATCATTTGTTCTCTCTTACAAGATGCTGTCTTAATTCTGCAATGTCTACCATAGCATTTAATTGATAAATAAATGTATGTTTATTTATGGATACTTGTAATTTTATGGACCAATTTTTTATTTTTTTGGTACTGGGGATTGAACTCAGGGGTATTCTACCTCCGAGCTACACCCCCAACCCTAGTTTTTTATTATTATTTTTGAAATAGGGTCTCACTAAGTTTCGGCGTGCCTCACTAGGTAACTGAGGCTGGCCTCGAACCCAGATCGTGCGATCTCAGCCTCCCAAATGCTGGGATTACAAGAGTGCGCCACCACGCCCGGCTTGGACCAATTTTTTATACAATTTACATATCTGACACATTTTTGTATAGGAATTTGTGTCCAATTTGTTCTCAGTAACATTAATTAAATAATAGTCTGTTTTGTTAGATCTTATTGAATGTTACTTTTTCCTTTTTCAAAACAATAAATTGCTGCATCTACAAACATAAACTTTTTTTTTTTAATAAACATTTTTAAGAATGTTGTTAAATACATTTAATATTAACCTATGTCTTGGTTTGTCTCACTCTAGGGTAAAAGCCTAAGATGCTCGTTTACTGATTTCCATCATTTGTTCATGTCCTCAGTAATAGTGGCCAGTATTTGGGTTAACTCCTTGTTAAATAAGTAGGATTGGAATTACATTTTAATAAAGATCACATTGTTGCCATTATGATGTATGTAATTAATTAAGCTCCTTTATTTTTCCTACTATATGTAAGTCTGAAGTTTAATGAGCTTTTGTTTTGTTTGTTAGACATTTTTGGCTCTCATAAACCAAGTGTTCCCTGCAGAAGAGGACAGTAAAAAAGATGTGGAAGATAACTGTAAGTATAAAGTTAGAAATTCGTTTTCATCAAAGAAAAAGAAACTGTCCTTCCATAAAATAAATTAGTGGTTCTATTATTAGTACACTCTACTATTCAGAAAAAAATGTAGACCTTTGCCATGAAGCTTCATTTGAATAGAAGAGCTTATAAGTCATAAATTCATTATTGTTTCAGATGTATCCTTTGGTGAAAGAGTCCTTTTAATGTTATTTTAGTTCTGTAAATGTAGGGAATGGTAATAATTTACTGTTAAGTTGGAACTAAAGTTCTCTTGTTAACAGTCTTAAAAGTTATTTTGAGCCAGGCGTGCTGGCGCACGCTTGTAATCTCAGTATTCGGGAGGCTGAGACTGGAGGATCCGGTATCGTGGCCAGCCTCAGCTACCTAGTGAGGCACTCTGCAACTTAGTGAGACCCGGTTTCAAAATAAAGAGTAAAAAATAGGGCTGGGGGAATAGCTCAGAGGTAGAATGCCACTGAGTTCAATCCCCAGTACCGCAAAAAAAAAAAGTTATTTTGAACTGTATCTAAAATTGAGTGATACTTATAGTAATATGTGGTTCAGTTACTTGGAAGTTGAATTAGAAGGAATCATTAACACCACTACTTGAAGCAAACAAAGATTAAAAAAAATTGCATAATAACTGCTTATTGAAAAATGTAGCTGGATATGTTGCTTCATGCCTGTAATCTCTACTTTGGAGGCTTAGACAGGAGAATTGCAGGTTTGAGGCCAGCCTCAGAAACTTAGCAAGGCTCTCAGCAATTTAGTGAGACTGTTTCAAAATAAAAAATAAAATAGGGCTGAAGGTGTAGCTGAGAAGTAGAATGCCTCTGGGTTCAATATGCAGTACCATTAAAAAAAAAAGAAAGAAAACTATATTTCAGAATATTATATCAAAATGTAGCATTAATTGACATAAATGCCCTTGCATGTTCATTGAAAAAGACCTTTATCTGGCTTATTCTATGGCTATGTTTACATTTTAAACAAATAGTCACATAAGCCAGGCATTGTGGTACATACTTGTAATCCCAGTACTTGGGAAGCTGAGACAACAAGGATTGCAGGTTTACAGCCAGCCTCAACTACTTAGAGAGGCCCTTTGGAACTTAGTGAGATCCTGTTTTAAAAAAAAGAATAAAATAGGACTGGAGGTAGAAAGCCCTGGACTTAATCCCCAGTGCCAAAAAAAAAAAAAAAAAAAAAAAAAAAAAAGTAGTAGTAGTAATATGAGTAGCCTAGTGTTGTGGTGCACACCTGTAATCCCAGTACTTGGGTCCTGAGACAGGAGGATTGCAGGTTCAAGACTTATCTTAAGCAACTTGGCAAGGCTCTCAGTGAGACCCTATTTCAAAAAAAAAAATAAAAAGGGGTTGGAGTTGAGCTTGAAGGTAGAATACCTCTGGGTTCAATTCCCAGTTAAAACACACACACACACCAGCGGGTGTGGTGGCGCATGCTTGTAATCCTAGCATTTGGGAGGCTGAGATGGGAGGATCCGGGTTGGCAGCCAGCCTTAGCTACTTACTGAGGCACTCCGAAACTTAGTGAGACCCTGTTTCCAAATAAAGAATTAAAAATAGGGCTGGGGGTGTAGCTTAGAGGTAGAATGCCCCTGAGTTCAATCCCCAGTACTGCAAACACACACCCCACCCCCCCCAAAAAAAGGAATCACATTAGAATTTTTAGTGGCAGTGTATGTTAGTCAGTATTGTATTCCTGCTACAAAATACGTGAGACAATAAACTTAAAAATAGGAAATGTGCCAGGCATACTGGTATATTCCTATAATCCCAGTAATTCTGGAGATCAAAGCAGGAAGACCCCAAATTTGAGGTCAGCCTTGGCAATTTAGATCTTAGATCTTGTCTTGAAATAAAATGGGTGGGAATATAGAATATAGCTTAGTAGTAGAGTATGCCCTGGGCTCAATTCCCAGACCCCCCCAAAAAAGGTTTGTTTTGACTCATAGTTTTGGAGGTTTTAGTCCATGGATTGTTGGTCCCATTGCTTTTGGACCTCTGATGAGACAGTATATCATGGCTGGATCATGTGGTGGAGGAAGTTGCTCACTCTTAACAGCCAGGAAGCAAAGAGAGAGCTATGAAGGCCCACTGTCCCCTTTGAGAGCACATTCCCAGTGACTTAAGACCTCCCACTAGCCCCTACCTCTTAACATTTTCACCATCTTCCAGTAGCACCAAGCTGAGTACTAAGCCTTAACATGTGAGTCTTTGGGGGACATTCCAGATCCAAAATATACCAGGGTGGCAGTATATTTAAGGATCATATCCAGTTGCCATGGATTTCACTTAAGGTATCTGATATTAAAAACTTATTAAAAAACTATTTCAAGAAAAAAGAAAAGAGATATGTTCTTACTGATTTTCATTGGAGGTCACAGTTGAGTAAGCCTGTAAGATCCCCATATGTAAATAAGCGCATCGTTGAATAGTGGTGATAATGAGAGAGCCCTGGGATTCTAGGGTCAGACAGTTCTGGTTTCTGATTCTGACTATGCAGTTAGGAAGCTTATGTGCCCATATCAATTTACTCTTTTGACATTCTCATCTATAAAGTGGTGATATATGTTACATTTTTAGAGATGATATATTTTATTTTAATTAATCAATTAATGTCTTTGGTTACATTGGAGATTGAACCCAGGGTTATTCTACCACTGAGCTACACCCTCAGCCCTTTTTATTTTTTATTTTGAAATAGGGTCTCGCTAAGTTACTGCATGCTGACCTCGAACTTGCTATCCTATGCTACCATGCCTGGCTGAGATGATATATTTCAAATGCTTGGGAGAATACCCAATCTCTGACAGACTCATTAAATGGTAGCTGTTATTACTAGATGCAGAGGTCCAGGAAAAAATGTACAAAGTTGCTAGAGAGTTTGCTTGGTGAGATAATACATTTTTGAATTACAATTAAAGCAAAATAAAGAGAGGGGATGAAACAATACTGTACTAAAATAAGAGGAAATTTATTTCTGTTAAAATTTGCTACATAGCTGGTCGTGGTAGTGCATGTCTGTAATATTAGTACTTGGGAAGCTGAAAAAGGTGGAGCTTCAAAATCATCTGGCCTCAGGTTCAAGGCCAGTATGCAGTAATTTAGCAAAGCATGTTTAAAAATAAGGGGGATGGGTGGGATGTAGTTCAGACGTCGACCACTGGGTTCAATTCCCAGTATCATAAAATGGATCCAATTCTCAATACCATAAAACTTACTAGGCTATGTAGAACTAGAAATTGATCCATTTCATATATGAAACTTTTTTTGTTTATATAAAATATATCCATATGTGGGGTAACATAATATGTGGTTTTGAAATTTTTAATCTTTTTTTTTTTGTGAGTGGTACTGGAGATTGAACTCGGGGCATTCTACCTCCGAGCTATACCCCCAGCCCTATTTTTTATTCTTTATTTTGAAACAGAGTCTCACTGAGTTGTGGAATGCCTCACTAGGTAGCTGAGGCGGCCGAGAACCCGGATCCTCCTGTCTCAGCCTCCCAAATGCTGGGATTACAAGCGTGCGCCACCATGCCTGGTTTGAAATTTTTAATCAATTTTGAGGTACTAGGAATTAGCATCCAATAGAGCTTTACCACTGAACTAAATTCTTAGTATTTATTTATTTATTTATTTATTTATTTATTTATTTATTTATTTATTTATTGTGATACTGGAAATTGAACCCAGGGGTGTTCTATCTCTGAGCTACACTCCCAGCTCTATTTTATTTATTTTGAAACACAGTCTCACTAAGTCGTGGAAGGCCTCACTAAATTTCTGAGGCTGGCTGCAAACCTATGATCCTCCTGTCTCAGCCTCCCAAGTACTGGGATTATAAGCAAGTGCCACCATACTTGGCTTCTTAGCCCTTTGTTTTGAGAGAGGGTTTTGCTAAGTTGCCAGGCTGGCCTCAAATTTACGGATCTTCTTGCCTCAGTCTTCAGAGAAGCTGGGATTATAGGTGTGTGCCAACATTCCTGGATTTTTTTTGGTATGGAGATTGAACCCAGCAGGCATTCTACCTTGAAGCTACACCCCAGTCCATTTATTTATTTGTTTATTTATTTATTTGCAGTGTTGGGCATTCTACCTCCGAGCTACACCCCCAGTCCTATTTTTTATTCTTTATTTTGAAACAGGGTCTCACTAAGTTGCGGAGGGCCTCACTAAGTAGCTGAGGTTGGCCACAAACCTGGATCCTTGGATCTCAGCCTCCCAAGTACTGGGATTACAAGTGTGTGTCACCATGTCCAGCTTCCATTTTTTATTCTTTATTTTGAAACAGGGTCTCACTAAGTTGCAGGCCTAAGTAGCTGAGGCTGGTTGTGAACCTGTGATCCTCCTGTCTCAGCCTCCCAAGTACTGAGATTACAGGTATGCAGTACCACACCTGGCCATGCCTGACTTTTAAAATCTATTTCTTATCTGGGTACTTGGGAGGCTGAGACAGGAGGATTGCAGGTTCACATCCAGCCTCAGCAACCTTGTGAGGCCCTCTGCAACTTAGTGAGACCCTGTTTCAAAAAAAAAAAAGTTAAAATAGGACGGGGGGTGTACCTCAGAGGTAGAATGCCGCTGAGTTCAATCCTCAGTACCACCCACAGACACAAAAAATCCATTTCTTAAATTAGTATTTTAAAACATTGTCCCCGTGTACTTTGCTTTTATATACTTGACCAATCTTTTAACTTCCCTATCCTTAGTATGGAGTTGCTGCCTCTTGCAGATATTCTCTTTGATGATTTGAGAGGACAACAATGTTAATGTCTGGATGTTAATCACCCCTACCTGAATTCCCTTTTCTGAAGCTCTGTCACTAATGCAACTTTGGTTGTTAAGTTTTAAATACAGGTTTTCCAGCTAAAGTGGTTTCTTCACTTGGTTTTCTGTCTGAGCCTTGTCACCATAGTACTGTCTTCCAAATGACACATTGACATTTCTTAGAGTCTCAAATGCATATATCTAAAGTCCTTTCTTCTTTATATTGTAATGATAATGTAATGATTAAATAATTGATGTCTGTAGTGTGTGTTCTCAGATATGTGACAAAGTTTTGATTAAAACAGAGGTATAGAGCCGGGCGTGGTGGCGCACGCTTGTAATCCCAGCATTCGGGAGGCTGAGACCGGAGGATCCGGGTTCGAGGCCAGCCTCAGCTACCTAGTGAGGCACTCCACAACTTAGTGAGACTCGGTTTCAAAATAAAGAATAAAAAATAGGGCTGGGGGTATAGCTCGGAGGTAGAATGCCCCTGAGTTCAATCCCCAGTA
>PVLC010015345.1:0-37569 GCA_004027655.1 Graphiurus murinus | reverse complement strand
CCACCCAGAGATTTCTAAGTTCCCTAATGAGTCATGTTCATATGATATTAGAAAATATGTGCAGAAATAACTCTTTAGAGTTGTCAGAGTATAAGCAAGGTCAGTGTTTACCAATCCTTGTAACCCATTGTTCTCACAGGGGAGCTTTTTAAAATATACTGAATGAATAGGTCACACCTCGAGATATTTTCCTTTTATTGTCTTGAAGAAGAACTAAGCACTAGTAATTTTTAAAAAATTCTGAGATGATTCTAATTGGTGTCAGATTCAAGAACCACAGAATTAGACATTTTTTATTGGATTCATTTTGAATCAGTTTTGTAGTTCCTCCAACTCTTAAATCTTAGAATATAATTTTTCTAGGAGCCTTTTTATGGCATTTATCACTCTTTTGCACAGATATAAATAACAAAACATAAAAGTTTCAATAGTTTTTATTTGATAGAGACATAACTTGCATAAAGTATGCATTTCCTTCTCATGTTTGGGGGGAAATATTACACATCACCTATACAGACATGCTATTATTTATAAATCTACTAAGAGAACACAGTTATTACAGAAAGTGAAATATGTTGGTAGAATCTATGAAACTTATGTGTGCATAATAAGCCAACCCCATATCTTTTGCTTGCTTCATGACAAACATTGCCAAAATTACATCTGGAAGTAGATGACAAGTTTGAAGGGGGATGTATGGGGAAGCCATGTAGCAATCCAGGTAGCATTAGTCTCCTAATTTTATGCAAGACCCCTGCTGTCACAGAAGTGGACAGTGGCAATGTGGATTGACTAAGAATCTACCAAATATTATGGCTCCAATATATTCAGAAGGAAAAGAAAATTTAAGAGCAATATTTTTAGAAACTTTGTTCTAATCATTAGACAATCCCTCCCGAGGGGATAGATATTTCATTTCTCAATTGCAGCAATTGTTATTTTTCTCCTCTGTGGTTTTACCTAATCATATAAGTGGACTGTGTTTTGTACAAGATTATTATCATTACTGTGACAAATTTCTTCCCATGTTTCGGTGTGTAAAGTACTTAGTATTAAAATCTATTATCTTTTTAATTCCTCAATCCTTTAAAAAGTTATAATCAACACAGTGGCAAGACTTTACATAGAGTACCATTTTTTTTTCAATGCTTGAAAATTTTGAGAGAATTCAGTTAGAGTTCAACAAGAACCCAATATATTATGATCTATATTTTATGAAATTATTGGATGTAATGTCAAAGACAAAAGAATGCCCAACTTCCTTGCTATTGTCATTTTGTAAAGGAGGTTGTGTCTTCAATATGCTGAATCCTTGCAGCAATATCTTGACTTTTTTTTTTATGTCTCCTAACAACAATTCTGGGTAATTATATCTTAATAAAATAAAACCATCAATGTAATTAAACCTTCAATGTAAATTCAATGTAAATAAAATAAAACCTTCAATGTAAACTAAACCTTCAATGTACCTAAAACTTAAAATAAAAATTAAATTTAAAATATATAATTATTTAGGACTGGGCACAGCAGTGCTTAAGAGAAAAGGCAGGAGAATAGTAGGTTCAAGGACAGCCTGGGCAATGTAGTGATACCTTGTCTCAAAATAAAAAGTGAAAAGGGCTGGGGATGTAGGTCAGTGGTTGAGTGCTTGCTTAACAGGTAAAAGGCCCTGGATTCAATCTTCAGTACCACAAACACACACATACATATCACACACACACACACACACACACACACACACACACATACACACACACACACAGAGTCATTAAAACAAAAATAAAATTAGAAACAGAAACAACTCCCTAAGATTTAACACAAATTTTATAGTAACATTAAGTTTACAGAATTCTGATAATTTAAAGATTTAAATGATTTAAAGAACTTGCCTGTCTTTATTCACTATATTCAAACAGTTAAAGCATTATTTGTCATGATTTCATGCTTTATCTTACCTTCAAGGCCTCAAATACTAGCAAGTCCCTTTGAACCAATCTCTGAAATTTCTTTTAAACATCTTTCTGTTATCCACATTGCTGTTATGATTCATTCCCTTTATAGCAGAGTAACATTTTAAAAACAAGAATTTATACAATAATTTTCCCTTTTTTAAAAAAAAAAACTTTCTAATACTAAGCTGATTTTTAACAAAGAAGAACAGAGGCAATTTAGTGGAGAAAAGGTAATCCTTTTCTAAAAATAATTCTGGAAGAATGAAATCATGTCATTTTCAGGAAAATTGAAGGAATTGGAAATGTCATGCTAAGTGAGATAAACCAGACTCAGAAAACCAAGGACTGCATGTTTTTTTCTTATATGTGAAAGCTATAGAGAAAAAAGGTAAGAATCAAAATCTCAGGAAAATTAAGAGAGACTAGCAGAGTACTGGATGTGGGTGTGTGGGGACCTATTATCTACAAGCAAACAAGAAACCCAGAAAAATCTTGACACACAAATCTCAAAGTTTCATACACACACACACCACACACACACACACACACACACACACACACACACACAAAACCTCAAACAGATGATTGATTTAAATATAAAATATAAAATTATATAATCTCTCAAAAAAAAAGCATAGGATACAATGTAGATAATATAGGATCTGGTTAACACTGTAGGTAGAAAAACAAAAAGTATGTTTTTTTTGTTTTTGTTTTTGTTTTTTTGGTATTGGGGATTTAATCTGGGGCATTCTATCTCTGAGCTACATCCCAAGTCCTTTTTATTTTTAATCAGGATCTCCATAAGTTGCTGAGAGCCTTGCTAAGTCACTGAAACTGACCATGAACCTGTTTTCCCCCTGTCTCAGCCTCCCAAGTGTGGGGATCACAGACATGTGCAACCATACCTGACTCCAAAACCATGACTTATTACATAAATTTGATATGTTAAATCCATTAAAATTTAAAACTTTATTTCTGCAAAAGATACTATTAAGAGAATTAAAAAATTAAAAACAGGCCTGGAAATGTAGCTTAGTTTTAGAACACTTGTCTAGTATGTGTGAGGGCCAGGGTTTAACCCCCAGTATGAAAGGGAATGAGAATGAGAGAAAAAGAGAGGGGATAAAAAAGCACATATCTGAAGTAAAGACTAATATCCAAAATATAGAAATAACTCTCAAAAGTTACAAAGAAATCAAATAACAGAAATATATAGTGGCCACATTATAAGAAGATGCTCAACGTCATGTCATCAAAAAATTAAATCAATAATGAGATATCACTATATGTCTAGTAGTATGACTAAAACTCAAAACACTGACAACACCAGATGAGGAAGAGGATGTGGAGCAAGAGGAACTCTCATTACTGCTCCTGGGAATGCAGAATGGTGCGGGCACTTTGAAAAACAGTTGGTGATTTTGTAAACTCTTTTTCACTGTTATACAGAATGTATTCTCTAAATTCCCTTCTTACCTCTTCTTCTACCACTTTTGACTTCCAATTGTCCTTTGTAACAATCAGATAAATTCTTTCCAGTTCAGGACGTTCACAACAACTTTCCTTTTGGTAATGTCTTCACGATGAATTACCACACCTTCTCTTCATTCAGATGCCTTCAATCGGTGTGGGGCCCAGAAGAAGTACAGGCTGGCAGTAAGGATATGTCCCCACTCATCCTACACAGCTCAGAGCCCCATATAAAGAATAGATCTGTAGAATAAAGCTGCTATATATTCTCTTCCTAATGACAACTCTGTGTGCTCTCTTCTCTCTGGGTATTTCACCTCTGAAACCTCCACTGTACCTGCTGGCCCCTGACCAGGCTCCTGACAATAGGTATAGTCAGCAAGATGAGGTGAGTACCCCAAATACACCTCAGGAGGAGCCACCCAGGAGGAACAACCCAGGGTGGAGGAGATGTGGCCCCTAACCTCTCTGATGTTCCTGGCTACAGCCTATCTGACAGCATGGACCCCACTAGAAGATTGGGATGATGTACGATGTCTCCAACCAAAAAAAGTCCAGAAGGCTTTAAAAGTGCCAGACCTGTATGTTCATTTCTGTGCACATTGTCAGCTCTGTGGGCCAGGAAAAATGCACATGGTGGTGGGGCTCAAACAGCAATCCAAAGCAGTGCAGCTCTGTCGCCTGTGCTGGTGGAAACTTGTGCCATGGGCCTCCTCCTGTTTTCTCCCCAAAAGGGAGGTGGATGTGTCACAAGGATTGACTATGAAGACAACTATTGAAAAATTCTGGCTATAGGTGCATGTGGTAAAGATCATCACTAGAGGACATCCCCCTCACTCCCAAGGATTGTGAATCTATGGCAGTACAAGTTACAAGCGGACAAACAATGCTAAAGTTAGAAGAGGCAAATGTAATTCCATCAACTCATAGTCCCTTCAATTTTCCCATGTGGCCAACTCAAAAACTTGAAGGTTCCTGGCACATGACAGTGGACTCTCAGGAGCTAAATCAAGTGTCACTGCCCTTGCATGCAGCAGTACCCAACATTTCAGAATTGATGTATCATCTGTCACATGGTTTGGGATAGTCTCATTATGTTGTAGAATTGGTAAATCTCTTTTTCTCCATGATATTAATCTGGAAAACCAAGACCAATTTGCTTTTACCTGGAAAGGGTACCAATGGATTTTTTTGGTGTTGCCCCAGGGTTATCTACATAGTCCCACACCTTGTTTCATGGTTTGGTGGCACAAGATTTTGCCTCTTGGTGGAAGCCTGAGGCACAGTTGTGCCATTATATTGATGATGTTATGCTAATCTCTAATTTCTTACAGAGTTAGAAGCAGCTACATGCAGTCTCCGAGGTGTTCTCCAGGAATGAAAGACAGAGTTCAGGAACCTGGATATTCTGTCAAATTCTTGAGAGTTGTCTGGTCAGGTAAGACAAAACTGACATCAAATGCAGTAATACATAAGATACAAGCATATCCTTGGCTGTAAACAGGCAAGCATTTGGGGTTTGGGCAAATGTTCACACCCAACTTAGCTATGCTTATGCACCCCTTACACCACCTGGTCCATGGTGCGATTGGACATCTGAAATAGAAATGGCTTTTACAGGCACCAAGAGAGCTGTGGCACAGGCACAGACTCTGCAAGTAGTAGACTCTGTGCTTCCTTTCCTGCTAACAGTCCAAGTGGATGACACAGGGTTCGGATGAGGGTTATGGCAGAAACAAGGCACTAGGAAAAACCCAATTGGATTTTGGTCAAAATTATGGGAAGGGGCAAAAGTACACTACTCTCTCATTAGGGAACAGTTAGTGGCAGTATATGCTGCCCTCTTAGCTTGGGAGCCCATTTACAAGTACTGAGTCAGTGATTATACAGAACACCTACCTACCTTATTGAAGGTTGCCTGAGGTCCTGAAATAGTGCTCCATGGACAGGGATAGCCCAAGCCCTCACACTGACAGTGTGGAGCACCAAGCACAGTTTTCTAAGTGGCCCTCTATCTAAACATCTACATACTCTGCTGGGGCCAGTATAGTTCTGAGTGACAGCTTCCTCAAAACCCACAGAAGTGGGAGACACCCCAAGTCCCTTTGAGGAAGGGATAGCCCCTATAGCTGCAGAAGCATGTTATACTAATGGCTCCTGCCATAAGCAGCCACCATGCGGATGGCTGTGGCCATACAGCCCAGCACAAAACATTGTGGTATAAGATTGGTGCTGGATGCTCCAGTCAGTGGGCCCAGCTCTGAGCACTCTGTTTAGCTCTCATGAAGGAGACTGGGCCATTGCATGTTTGTGCTCCCCAATGGGCAGCACAAAACTGGTTGATTGGGCACCACCTATTGTGGGGCAAGGATATGTGGGAGGGACTATAGAAAGGGGCCTCCAGGAAGGAGTTACTATACATCATGTTTTGAGCCATAGGCCTTGGAAGGTCCCAGATAATGATGCTGCTGACACATTAACAAAATTTTGGGCTCTCTGACTACTCCTGGAGCCCTTTTTCATAGCACTGTGGTTATGTAAGAAGTTAGGACATGTAGGTGCCTGTACTATGAGGCTTGTAGCCCAGCAGTGGAGATTGCCTCTTAACCGTGCTCAAGTGCAAAACACTGTATGGCAATATCCTTGGTGTGCAGAACACCACCTCCTACCCTGGAACAGGTTCCCCAAGGTAGTAAACCTTTACATAAATGGCAGGCTGGCTATATTAAGCCCAGTGAAATGCTCTCTGGGTCAAGTTGTGCACTGCCACTCTATAAGGGGTGGAGTGTGGGGCCCAGAAGTACAAACCAGCAGTAAGGACATGACACCACTCATCCTGCGTGGCTGTAAATGTGTACTTAGTTGTATCAACATAACTGGGAAAATGCTACATACATTTTTTGCCCAGAACCCTATAAAAGGAAGAGGTTTGTAGAATAAAGCTGCTGTTTGTTCTCCTAATGGAAACTCCTGGTGCTTTCTTCTCTCTGGGGATATCACCACCGAAATCTCGCCCACACCTCTAGCTGGTACCTGACCAGGCCTCTTACAAATAGGTCCTTAAAAATCACTGCATCCAGAGCCAGGTGTGGTGGCATATGCTTGTTTTCCCAGTACTTGGGAGACTGAAACAGGAGGATTGCAGGTTCATGGCCAACCTCAGCAACTTAGGTCTTCCATAACTTAATGAGACTGTTTCAAAAATAAAAATAAAATAGGACTGGGGGCATATTTCAGATGTAGCATGCCCCTGGGTTCAATACTCAATAATACACACACACACACACACGCACACACACAAAACCACTGCATCCGAAGGTTCTTTTTTGTTTCCCACAGGATCCTAGCTGCTATATCTTATGTTCTTTTATTGTCTTTTGCTCACAAATAAGTACAATAATTTATGTGAGTGGTACCTCAGCTGTCCTGTTTGCAACTCTTACTTTATGACTGTTTGAATCTAGAACAGTAGCTGGGATTAGATTAATATTTATTAAATAATTTAATGATTATCATCTTATAGGTGAGAAAAAGAAAGTTCTAAAAGGCTCGTGATTTGTTAGTACCTGTACAGTTGGAATGTCATAGGAAGGTAATCTTATTTGCTGCCATTTCTTTGATCAGTAGACACTATCATGAACTATAGGACCACACAGCATAAGACAGAAACAGAAGCAGAAGTAATTTTCCTAAAGACCATTATTAAATTTCTGTCAATTAGAATGTAATAAAAAATCTGTTGACCAAGATGATATTTAATAATATATATTAGGTTTAAACATATGACTTTTCTCTCAAAATAACTTTAAATACTACATTGTATATTTTCCTCTTCACTTACATACTTTAAAAATCAAAATAAGACTTTCCATCACTGTGGATTATAAGAGTTAGGTCATCAGATCTATTGCTCTTGGCAACAATGATTTTCCACAAAGGTCACTTCTAGTCCCTGATGTCATCAGTTAAAATGTGTTCAATGCCATGTGCAGGGAGGGTGAGGGAACAGGGTGGGATTTGGTGGGGGAGACTCACTGAGTGCTATGTGCATGTATGTCTCATCACTCTGAACTTCATCATAATGTATGATTACAATGCACCAATAAAACAATAAAAAGGACCAATTTCTATTAGTAATACTAGAAATTATTGTATAACACTTTTCATACTTGAAATGAATATATTCTGAAGCATTAAAATTTGTATACAAATAAAGGCAAATGCATTGGGGTAAAATAAATAAATGAAACAAAATGTGTTTGAAGGGAGGAATTAATTGAAATGTCCTGAATGATTTTGACCTAAAGATTGAATGAGGTAGTGCTGTATATGAATGAGGTAGTGCTGTATATCAAACAACAAATATTTGAATTTTCTTCTGCATAAAGGTGTTACATCATGGGTTATATACTTGAATGAGAAATTCATTTCTTTTTTTCAGGTACATATATCATATGATTATTTATTTAATGTTAGAATGATATCACAAAAGTTGGGGGAACCATAAAACATATAGTAAAATATTAGGGTAAACATTAACTTTTTAATAAAATTTAAAACTTTTTTGTATCATTTTTCTCTCAAATATATATGAGAGAAATATGTACATATTAAACGCCCAGAAATGATCCTATTTAATAGTTTTAATGTCAATGAAAATTTAAGACAATATTTCATTAATCTTAAACAAATATTTTCAACAAAATAAAAATATGTATAAATATAGAATATTAATTTGATTGATATAACCATTTATAAAAAGGTATATGTAATAATCAAATTATCATGTTACCTATATTATGATACAGTTCTACATTTCTATTCCCCAAAATAATTTAAGTTGACTCTATCAAAATAATAAACATTTATTGATTAATGAGTGGCCCATTATTCATGCTAGCATAAGATTTTAGATTCATTATAATTTGTGATCCCTTTAAATCTTCACAATGGCATTTGAGTCATTGTCACTTCATTAGCATTGCACTTCATTCTATACTTTAATTAGGTAGCAGCAGACCTTAATGAGATTTTAGTCTGGACAATATGCATTATCATAAAATATGCAAGCCCTTGTGGTGAATTTAAGTTCTGATTCTGATATTGGGTTCTCACTTCATGAGGCAGCTCAAGGAAATGGGGACTGGTGACCACACCTGACAAAAGACAACATTTTTCTGATGTAGTTTCATGTGCACTTTCTAGATTCTTTGACCTTTTCTGCACAATCAATTCTCACATAAGTAGTTGAACTGCAGACTACTTGAATTCCAGGATGGATCCTTTATCTGGCTTAGAAGTAGGTAGATTCTAAGTAATTTACTTAATTCTTTTTTCTTTGAGTAAGACAATATTGAAACTCAGAGTCCCTGATCAATGTTACATAGCTAAGGTGTTGAAGAGATAAGCAGAGAAAGACTTCTAAATCACATTGCCTATACAATTGTGTAATTTGAAATCAAATCTAAAAATTTAGGCCATAGCTCAAAACAATGAGATATTATCTGATAAATGCAATAGTATTTTATAGTGGAGGGAAATAAATGTTTATAAAGTCAGTATTAGTGGTGATTGTTTTCAGAAAGAGAAACTAGGTAGGGTGAGCAAGAGGACGTTGGTGGTAAGGTGGTGGTTACATGCTTTTTCAAGTTCACCAATGACTTTCCTTATTTATTAATACTTAATATTTATTAAATACTTCATATTACTTGACCTGTCAGTAATAATTGATATAGTTGATTGTTCATACCTTTACTTTCCAAGATTTCAAACATTAATGATTTTCCTCTTACCTGCAAGGTTAATTTTGTCACTACTACTCCGAACAATCCAATATTCTAGATAAGATATTTTATTTATCTATTTGTCACTTTTAGGGATGACCTCCAAAAGTAAAAGGATTTTTTTCTTATTGTTTTATCTTCAGTATTCAGGCAGGAATTTTGTCTATTTGTTTGCTTATTCTATTCCTAAAATCTATAGCAGTGGCTGACACAAACTCTTTATACTATTCTCAATTTTTATCTAGTGTAGGGGAATAGCAAAATATTGAGTATTTATTGAATGAGAAAATAGCTGATTATTTTAGCAATTGTAAATTCTCAAATCATATTTACCCATCAGGACAAAACTAGTAGATAAATACCCATGGTACTACAAAATGGTAAATTAAGTGAAGGGTGTACTGCTATCTTTGTGACTCCTAAAATTTTAAAATTATTTCAAAATAAGAAAGAAAACAGAGCTGAGCACAGTGGCATGCATTTGTAATCCCAGTACTTTGGAGGTTGAGACAGAAGGATCACAGGTTCATGGCCAGCCTCAGCAAATTAGTAAGGCCATTCACAACTTAGTGAGACCCTGTTTAAAAAAAAAAAAAATAAGGCTAGGGGTGTAGCTCAGAGGCAGAATGCCCCTTGGTCCTTGGATTCAATCCCCAATACAACACACACATACAAAAAAAAAATAAAGTGATATTAATCTTCTATAAGAGTAGTAGCTGGTAAATTTTTTCTCCCATTCTGTAAGCTCTCTTCAAATTTTTGATAGTTTCCTTTGCTGTATATAAGCTTTTCAACGTGATGCTATCTTAGGAGGAAATACAACTGAGAATTAATAAATGAGATGGCATCAGGTTGGAATAACACCAACCATTAAAATAAGTAAATAGACTCCCTTTTAAGAGTTTTAAATTACTTTGTATCTTATGTAGATTTGATATTTACCCTAATACTTTACATAATCCTAAATATGTTGTAATTTTTAGAGATTTGTGATGTTTATTCTATCTTAAGAAATTGCCACATAAATCAATAAACTGTCATTTCTCAAGGACTATTGTAAAATCTTAAATTATCCTGGAGAGTAGATTTAAATGCCAATATGGTGTTTTAAATGATGGCCATAAATATCCTTATCATAAGCATTGAATAGAGTTACTGGATTCTGTAGTCTAAAAGTGTCAAGACAAAAAATAACAACTGCTGGTGAGGATGCAGAGGAAGGGGAACTCTTTTATACTACTGGTGGAAATGGAAATTACCATAACATAGACATTGTGGAAAAAAGTACAGAGATTCCTCAAGAAAAGTAAACTCCCCTATGAGCCAGCAATTTCGTTACTGGGTACATAACCAAAGAAATTGAAATTAGTATATCAAAGAAACATCTGCACTCCTATGCTATTGCAAGACCTTTCATAATAGCCAAGTTATGGAATCAATCTAGGTGAACATCATTGACTGAATTAATTTTAAAAATGGGGTAAATATAAATAATTAAATGTTATTTGTTCATAAAAAATAATGTTATTCTGTCTTTTGCAGTAACATAGATGAGATTGTAAAACATTATATTAAGTGAAATAAATCAGGCACAGAAAGACAATTACCACATGTTCCCATTTATAGTAGCTAAAATCTTGATCTCAAAGAAATAGAAAATAGAATAGTGGTTACCAGATCCTAGGAAGGAAGGAATGGAAAGAAGATAGTGATGGGTACAGGGGTACAGTTGGATGGAAGGAATAACTTATAATGCTCCATAGAACAATAGGATAACTATGGTTAACAACAATGAATTGAATATTTCAAATAGCCTTTTTACAGAGAGTTAAAGAGGGTTTGAATGTTCCCAGCAGAAATAAATGATATATGTCTAAGGTATAGATATGCAAATTACATTAGTTTGCTCATTATATATTTTATATTATATTAAAAGTTCATAGTGAACCCTATGTATATATACAATTATTATGCTAATTAAAAATAAAGTATATTTTTAAAATATAATATATTTAATAAAAACTGTAGCATGCTGTATACATTTTAAATTAGTATGATATTTTAATTTCCATTATTAACTTATTATATCTTTTTTAGGAACCATTAATCCAATCCTCCAAATTTTAAAATAATTTTATAATGATTTAACAAAGTTAAAGTCATATTTACTTAACACATTTTCTGTTACTTTAACACTGTTACTAAGGCATTATATCTCATTGAATAGAATTCTAAAAAACAGCTGTTTTGGCTTTTGCTTAAAGATTGGGCTCTTTTGACACTTACAGTGTACTAAATTTAAGTAAATAAATGTATTAGGGGAAGTTCCTATGGATGAAAAACAAATATCTTAATAGTTATAGATATACATTACAATATTATCATTTATATTCACTGTAAAACTGGGAAAGATGAACATGGATTTCTGTATTTATCTCATTTTCTCTTTGTAATTTAATTTTCTTTGTCTTTTAATTAGTATGATTATATTTTGATATTTATTATACATATTATATATATAATGATATCATGCATATGCCATTATTCTCTTGTTTTACCTCTGCTCAAATATTTTACAGCTCATACTAGATCTCAAGGTTCTTTTAGTTAGAATCTCTGCCTGGTTCATTTTTCTGTAACACTGACTAAACCATAAATGGATATATATATATATATATATATATATACATATATATATACATAAAATGTTTTAATAACATGAACATAAAAGTATGAAAATCTGAAAATAAAGTTCAAATTATTACAATGGAAAATATGTCAAAGTACCCTTTCTTAATTCTCATATATTTTCTCATTATTCTTTTTATGTATTCTTAATGGTTCATTTTCTAACACTTATTTCTACTATATCATATTACTATTTAGGAAGAGAACTATTAATCTTTCCTGATAGCACTCGAATCTCGTAAGACAGTAAGCATCTTGCAAAGTTAAATAAAAATATTGCCTTCACTAGATAGGATTTGGATCCAATAAATTAAAGTATAGAAAGCTTGTCTTTAGCAGCCCACAATCAGATTGCAGTGCCTCTAGGAAAACTCTTCTAATGTGCCACACTCGTAACCTTTAAGAACCTTGTTCAGGTTTATAAGAGAAAAAAAACAAAAGAAATAATTTTTGCGATAGCTATGAGTATTAATGGCTCTGCCATTCAGATATGAAGGCTGAGATCCAAAATATGAAGGTGTTCACCTTGAGAGTTAATCTATATGCTTCCGCTCTCTTCTGCTTCTATCAGCATTCACTACATTTCAAACCCACTCTGATAACCTTATAAGCATTAAACTTTTACCACTGAAAGCAGAGACTTTCTATAGACTTTATATAGTTATAAAAAGGCAATCTCTTTGCTTCTGAGTTATTTTTCTTACTTTCTGCTGTTACTTTTCAGAGATGAATTAAAAATTTCACACTCACTACTTAAGCAGCCTGATTAATCCTAAAACATCTATTCTAGTAGTAAATTGTCCTTCAGTCATGTGGACATGTGGAATCAAAGCTTGTTTGGGTTTCAACCTACTCCATTTCATTTTGCACATGAAGAGGTTAAGTTTTAAGGTCATCATTTTCTGTGGCTATCTGGCCTTGAATGATATTAATTTCTCAGAGCCACATAGCAGAACTTGTAGGATCTTCTCAGTTTCTTTCAAGGAAATATCAAGGACATGAACAATGCTAGGGCAGATATTCAAATACAAGGAAAGAGTTGTTGGGTTACTTTTTAATATTCAGATGAAGTTCAGAAATGAAAGCAGATATGATTGAGAACCCCGAGATTTAAGAGGATATTTTCCAAGCCCAAAGTTATTGAAGAAGCACAAGATTGTACAAATCGTTAGAAGCAAAAATACCATTGAATTACATATGTAGTAATACAGATGTACAACAGAATATTTCAAGAACAAAGTCTGCGACCACACTCAGTTTGCTACAGCCTCATTCTTTTGCATAGTTTGACTGTCTTGCTAATCTAAGCAGTGTTTACAACGGAGTAAAACACATTGGACACTTGTTTCCAAATATATAAAAAATAGAACAATACTTAACATCATCCTTATATGACATTTTTAAATAGAACAGCTACTTGTTTATCTAATCGCCCAGAAGATTTTCACTAATAAAGTAGTATACACCCTCCTTTGCTTATTATTTGGAATATTCTGTTGGAGTGTGATTTATTTACTACAAGACTTTTTTGATTATCCTTAACCAAAAGGCAACTGCTTCATTTTAATACTATTCTTACTTTACCGGCTGTGAAATTACTTTTAAACCACAGTGTTGTATTCTATAATTTTCTCTGGGAAAGTATGAAACTTAAAATAGATGGAGAAAAGCATGTTTTGGCAATTAATTAATGCAAATCTACACAGTGATGGTGAGAGAATGAGGGATAGAAGAATGAAGGAAAGTATGTTCAATTTATAGAAAACCAAATAGTCACTATTAATCCTCAAAGGTTATCATGCTGACTGTCCTAGATAGAAAAATCAAAGAGAAAATGTAAAAAAGATCACCCCTTTCCAACACTTTTAAATTCAGTATTTATGAGGTGATTTTCTTATTTTATTTAAGTGTGGTAATGTCTTCTTACTCATGTGTTTTTATAAGGTGGGCAAAATTACAGACATACTTAAAATTAAACATTTAAGTCTGGGTATTCACATGCTTCAGTTACCCAGGGAATAGACTAGATTGAAAGACACGTTTTGAAAATGTGTTCACATGTTTTAGATTAGGTTTTCCTTTATTTGATATTTCCCCTTTCAGCATGACTATTGTAGTAGTTTTCAGTAACATTCTTTGGTCAGATGATTATTTATTTTGAGTCCATACTGTAGTTGAGATAAAAAAGGGTGATTATAAAACACTGTGTCCCTGAAGTGCCACTCCCCAACCCTCAAAACCTAACCAAGTCAAGAGAATAATGAAAGAGTGTCTGGGTTGAATGTCCAGATGCATGTTATCTTGAAGGACACTGGCTTTCTCTCATGTATGCTGGGATTAGGGCAGGCTAGTGCTATCTGCAGAAAGCTGTTTTCTTGTATGCATGCCAAGTCTCTTGAGATGCTACAACAATGGGACAAAGCAAGCTAAAATAATGCTTCTTCTGCAACCCTTAGTAACTGCTATAGAACAGAGCACCATGGAGAAGAAAGTGCTCATCCAGCTGGCAGCCCCTGGTAAAAGTATGGAGAGAGATAAGGTGCTATTTTCTGGTACAGCACTGGAGACACCAGGTGAATGGAGGTGCACCTGTCCAGATCATCACCATTTAATCTTCCTTCTATGCATGTTTCAATATACCTTATATCTCCTATTCCATTTATGTGTATCTTTTTTGGTTTCTTGGCAATCTATTTACTCTCTAGCACAACTGGTCTGTGGACATTATGGTGCCCCAAAAGATGTACAATACTTACTATCTGTTATATGTGTTATTATCAAGAAAACCCAACCTCAAAGTAAGTTTAGGAATCAATCCAAGGATTGAATCCTCTTTGGGTTAAGGCTGATATTCTTCTTCTTAGTGGACCATGAGTTCAAATGATTCTTGAGAAATGATATTTACAGAATTTCATAAATCAATAAAGCTAAATATATATATGAATTATTTAAATCAATAAACTTAGATAAATAGAATATTGAGAAAACATTAATTGGAATCAGCACTAATTTAAAACTTACTAACAGTAAACATCCCTGTTACAGTCAGAAGATTATCAGGAAATATGTGGTGGAAGACAATTCTCCATGAGATTTTCATACTTCTGTGCATCTTATGAACAGTGGAGCTAAGAGTTTATGTTATGGATTTTCCTTTCAAAGTTTTTTGTTTTTTCTAGAAAACATTCTTGGAGGATAGAGATAGTGGCTACTTTGGGGGCAAATTTTTTTAATTGTTTCCTATCCAAGAGAATAAAGACTATGTTGTCCTCTGAGGTAAAAGATGAGCATATTTACTAGCAGCTCCCTATAAAATATTGGGATTTTCTAACTCGAGTTTTCTCATCTGTGATGCAAACTCATTGCGTGTGCAATATCCACCTGAGACTGCCTCTGCATCATCTGCATGATACTTGGGGTCAAGGCGAATAAACACACACAATGTACAATTTGCTTTCTATGCTGTGAGTAATACTCTTTGGATGTTGGCCAAAACAGAAAACTCCAGTTAGATGGGAGGGATAAGTTAATAACAATCTATTATATTCTTGAAAATGAATGAGTATACTTAAATGTGTTCATGACAAAGAAATACGTATAGGGTATAATGCATATGATAATTAGATCTATTTAGTAATTCAACAATATCTATACATTAGCCATTACACAGTATATACATATTTCAAAATGGCATGTTATACATAATAAATTACAACATTTTATTTATCAATTAAATATTTGTAAATAAAAATTTAAAAATTGTTATTTCTGAATCAAAAATCTTGTGTCTTTTACCAATATCCATGAGACTTCAGGAGGCCATCATGTTTACAGACAAGATAAAAATCTCTGACTCTTCACAATTATTAACAAGGAGAGAATCCTAGAGCTGCAAGCATGGAATGGGATGGAATTGAAGCTTTTTTTTTTTTTTTATGGTACTGAGGATGGAACCCAGGGGCATTCTACCTCCGAGATACACCCTCAGCCCTATTTTTTATTCTTTTATTTTGAAACAGGGTCTCACTAAGTTGTGGAGTGCCTCACTAAGCAGCTGAGGCTGGCCGCGAACCCAGATCCTCCAGTCTCAGCCTCCCAAATGCTGAGATTACTATTTTTGAAGCTTTGCCCCAGATACTTTCTTACAAGTTTCCTGACTTCTAGGATATTCATATGCACTCAGCTCAGCGTGGGAACCTGACAGCAGGCAGTGTTCTCAGCTGGCAAAGGATTGCTTCTAGCTTCTCCACTCTCACACAGCACCTACCTGATTTTCACAGCCTCCTTTGGTGCTAGCAGATGCTCAATGTCTTCACCTAACACAACTATTCACTTTAAGTTCTCATAATGTTCCTGTAAACATGTAGATATATATGGCCATTTATATGCATTTCAGTGAATTTCTAGGAAACATTTTAACAATTATTAAATTTCTGTTTATATTGTAGAAGAATCCAATTAACACAATTATGTCCATTCCTCTTTCTCTTCCCTTCCTTCCTTTTCTTTCCTTTCCTCTCCTTTCATTTACTTTCCTTCCTGTTCCAAGGATTGAACTCAGGGGAGTTCTATCTTCGAGTTACACCCCAAGCCCTATTTTATTTTTTATTTTGAAACACGGTTTCACCTAGTTTCTCAGGGCCTTGCTATGTTGCTGAGGCTGGCCTTGAGCCTGCAATCCTCCTATCTCAGCCTTCCAAGTATTGGGAATACAGGTGTGCACCACCATGTTCAGCACGTTTATTTCTTTAAAGTAATTTGAGTCTAATCCTATAAAAGAGCATAAACATGTATAGAAAACAAATTGACAACATTTTTTGTTTTCCTTTCAATAGAAACAAAACCTAAAAGGAGCTGTTGTAAATTTACTAGTTTGAATGTCACCATGTCAAAGCCATTCAACCTGCCTCTGACTTCTGTAGCAAAAGAATTAGACCAGAAAATAGTCACTTGGAGAGAAAACGTCAGCTAAGGGTTTAAGAATTCAATATTTGCTGCATATTCACCCCTTTTTCATGATAAAAGTTTTATAAGAAAATAAATTAGTGTTTCTACAACAAAGAAGAAATTTTAAAAAATATATCAATATCTTGATTGATACTATCTTTTTTCAAGTTGGATAAATTCAGGTTTATGTTAAAATGTCTGTAAAAAGTTAAAGAATAATAACTAATGATGCACAATAAATATTGTTTTTATCTGTTTTTCAAAAATAAATTACTGATACTCATCTACATTTTAAAAGTAAATTCTTAATGAAAATGAACATTATAATATCTTTTCCAACTTCCCACTATTTGCAGTTTCTTTCATGTCCTGCATTCCAAATAGAAATCAGCATTGATATTGTGCCCTTATTGTAATACTTACTACAGTCTGGAGTTGACACTTAGAGTGTGCATGCTTAGCTTACCAGCTGACCCTCAAGACTGCTACATAGCTCAGAAAAGGATTATAAAACTTTACATAGACATTATGAATAGCAATACATAATATGCACTATTCTACATTTTGTATCTTTATTGACTACACAATATTTATTTGTATAAGTGTGTTATAATCTACCTAACCAGCCTGATTTTGGTGTTGATGTCAGTTTTGTTCTGTCCATTACCTTAAAAAATAATGGCACAATGATTGCTCTATCTACATTAATATAACTTCTATGGTGTATTTGTGGGTGAGAAAAACATAGTACTGCTGAGTTTTGTTTGTATGCAGAATGTTGAGTGTATATTAATATATACATTCTTTAGTAAAGTCAAGGCACCTTCTCTCTCTCACACACACACACACTCACATTTTATTATTTATTAGATGAAATCATTCCCACTTTTGGTAAATTACACAATATCCAATTTTAAGACATAATATTTTAGAATGCAAAAACTAATGCAAAACTTTGAGTTACATGTAAAACACTTGGCCACTATGAAATAATCTAACCCAATTTAAATAATCTATTAGTGTGCACTTAATTTTAGTTCTGTGTACTCTGCACTAAAGTTCATTCTATTCCAAGTTTACGTCCCTAAATCTATTATGTGTTCTTAATAGTATCATTTGCATTCTAATAAAACAGCTTAGTGTGCTTTTTTTTAATTAGTGAAGCAAAATTTTGGCAATGTGATTCTCTAGAATAGTTCTTAATTAAAGTGCAATATAGTGCCAAAAGTAAGCAAAATTAACTATTCGATACACCAAGTAATAATGTACATTTTACAGTTTTCTGGTGAACTATAGTTATTTCAAAAATAAAGATTTAAAGATTAAAATAAGATATACCACTCAAATAATAATGTTTTATTTAAAACATGATATCATTTTATCATGCATTTCCTTAAAAATTATAATGGCATAACATACTTAACTTTGTTTATACAAATGATTACATCTAATTTATTAGGCTAATAGGAATATAGTAAAACAGATATATCCTAAAATGCATCACAGAACATTATTGAGAATAAAATATGTTTGAAATTTATTGGCATTCACTATTTCAAGAAATTCAACTTTGTTTTTTTTTTCAAGGAAAAATAGTTTTACATTTTTTTATTCATTGGGCACTTACTGTATGCTTAACAATGCATATTATTGCATTTAATATGACCATTATCCTTTAAATTAAATGTAACATACTCCTTGACAGGTGATAAAAATCATAAATTTTAGTGTCACACATCTAAAAGGAGCAAAGCTGGTAGTATAATATATTTAAACAGCTTTTCAAAGTCTATATTCTGAACAAAATATATGAACCAAATAAGATTTATATTACATCTGTTTGTATCATTAATCTTACATTTCATTTTGTGGTCTGTATTCAGCAAGTTTCTTTACATTACAAAATCTACTCTTAATATCCTATACTCTTGTGAATCAGTAACAGTCTTTATTAGAATTCTCTAACCTTTATTCAAATGTTAATGTCATTACATTATTCTTTAGGAAGACATAGAACTTGAGATATTTGTTCTAGTGGCAAGGGTTCTCTGTGTGTGTGTGCGTGTGCGTGTGCGTGTGCATGTGCGTGTGTGTGTGTGTGTGTGTGTGTGTGTGTGTGTGTGGTACTAGGGATTGAACACAGGGGAATTCTATCTCCAAGCTATACCCCCCAGCTTTATCTATCTGTTTATCTATCTATCTATCTATCTATCTATCTATCTATCTATCTATCTATTTATCTATCATCTATCTATCATCTATCTCTCTCTATCAACTACCTATCATCATCATCTATGTATCACTTTAAAACAGCATCTTGCTAGCTTGCTGAGTGTCTGGCTAAGTTGCTGAGGCTCGTTTTGAATCTGTAGTCCTCCTTTCTCAGCCTCTCAAGTACTGGGATCACAGGTGTATTCCACCATGTCTGGCTAAGGGTTCATTCTCATTTCCTTTCTTTTCTTTCAAAGAAAATGTAAGTTCTTTATGGCAATGCACAGAATCCAGAATACAAGACTATAATTGCCAGATGAGCACTGAGCAAAAGGAAAAAAAAATGGAAGAGGACAGAAAATTTCAACTATCGTCTCCCATGCTTGTTACTGAGTAATTGAAGCATGTATGTATTATGCTTACAAATAGTTTGATTGTGAATACATTTCCAAATATATAGATACCACACTAATACATAGAAAATAGTTTTAGGACTAAAACGAGTTATGACGCTTTACAGGATCATTCCATTGCATATAAAGTGTAAAGGTAATGTACACATCAGAGAAATTGTTATCTAATGTTTGTTAAAACCTAATTTTAGCATTTCATTGGTTTTAGGTTTTTCCTGAACACCATCTGCCTTTGCAATAATGTATGTGTATTCATTCTGCCTTTCGAATTCACCACACAGGTCAACATTTAAGATGGCATACTCTTATATTCTTATTGCTCTGAGGATAAATGCATATAGTCATCATCTATGAATAGCTACAGTGAATTACAAAGGGCTAAGATCATATATGTATTTATATATTTCTGAGACAGTGTTGTTGCTAGAAACAGACCACGTGTCCTTGCCTAACACCATTTCTCCTCCTCTATATCATGTTAGTGGGTTTAGTCTTCTATGGAGAGAGCACAGAGAAGAATGGGGATATTCAGAAATATCCGTTCACACATTTAGGAAGAATTAAGGTAATTGGAAACATTGAGCTTTTTCCTCACTTTGTTGGGGAGGATGAACCAAAATAAGTACAATTATCAATATATTTTGTAAACATGAATTAATATTCTTTTCTCTGTTGATTTTCTTCTCTTTAATGAAGTTTGTTTGGACTTATGTTCAAAGGTGGTATACTGGTTCTATGTGTTTAATATTTTCGATAATTATTTTAATTGATAAAATTAATACAAAAATGAAAACTGTAATTTATTAAAACAAAGTGACAATATTTACATGCCAAACTTTGGCAAATTTCTGTGAGTTCTGGGACATGTCAAACCTATTAGAGAAAAGATTTCCCTATTTGAACCAGACATGATGGCACATACCCATAATCTTAGTACTTGGGATGCTGAGATAGAAGGATCCCAGGTTCTAGGACAGCCTCAGCAACTGAGCAAGACCAAGAACCTTAGCAAAGCCCTGCTTCAGAGTTAAAAAAAAAAAAATACAGCGAGGGGTGGATAGATGTTTAGATTGGAGATAAAATGTCCTGAGTTCAATCCCTAGTACCAAAAAAAAAGTGAAAGAAAAAGTAAAAAGAAAAAAAAAAAAGATTTCCCTATTTGAGAGGAATCATGTGAAAAAACTGCAAAGCTGGAAAATGATCAGAAGACACCACAGTGGTGGCACACGCTTGTAATCCCAGCATTTGGGAGGCTGAGACCGGAGGATCTGGGTTCGCGGCCAGCCTCAGCTACTTAGTGAGGCACTCTGCAACTTAGTGAGACCCTGTTTCAAAATAAAGAATAAAAAATAGGGCTGGGATATAGCTTTGAGGTAGAATGTCCCTGAGCTCAATCCCCAGTACTGCAAAAACAAAACAAAACAAAAAAACATAATAGCAAGTACTAGAAAGAACACAGTTATATATCATTCTTTCCAAGATAAATCTTGATCCTATTGATGGTGCTACTGTCAACGCAACTACTAATAAAAGCATTAATAAAAAGTGCTAGAGTTTGTTGAATAACATTACAACTAAGCACCAGCTATTTTTCTGAATGCTTATTTTTAATATACCATTTGATATATAGAGCAATCCAGTGAGATAAGTGATATGATTAGTACCTTTATGACATAAAACCTGGTATCCAGGAAGTATATGTAAGTATAGATAATGTGCCAAAATGTATTTGATAGAGTAATATTATATAACTGGCAACCTATATTTAAATTCCCTCGTAGTCTGAAAATTAGTTGCTGTCTTTATTTTGTTCCAATACAAGATCGACCAATAATTACATGTCATGTATAGTTGCATGTTCCTCTAACCTTCCTTAATTATCTTTATTTTTTAATTGGTGCACAGTAATCATACATCATGATGAGGTTCAGGGAGATCGAGGCATACATGCACACAGCACTCCTTGAGCCCTCCCCCAGTTTCCACCCCATTCCTTCTCTCTCCCCACTTTCCTGTGCATAACAACTGTGATTTGCATTGGCAAATTTGTGTATGTACATCATGTCCATTGAAGTGTTTCCCTCTTCAACTCTTCCTCACCATTTTGGTTTTCCTCAGTTAGGTCCCCTCTCTGACTCTACTAAGGTTTTTCCTCCTTTATCTGAAACCACTCCTTTATCTGAAATCCCAGTTTCTCCCTAGCTCCCACATAGTAGGGGAAATATCAGACCTTTCTCTTTTTGTGAATGACTAATCTCACTTAGCATAACATTCTCCATTTCCATCCATTTCCCTGAAAATGACATAATTGATTTTTATTTATGGCTGGATAGAATTCCATTGTGTGAATATCCTATAATTTTGTAATTCATTCACTTTCTTGATTTTTAAGATCTTGATATTTTTGGAGAGTCGAGGTCACCTGTTTTGTGAAATGCACCACAGTCGAAATTTGTCCTTTTTTAAAAAAATATTTTTAATCATACTTAGATTGGCCAGTTAAAAAGAATATCACAACATGATATACATGCCTTGGCATTATATCAGGAGACATAATCTTACTTTTTTCCAGTTAATGGAAATGAATCCTCTTTGGTTAATCTGTAGTGTGCTATTTTCAGACTATATGAATATCTGCTTCCCAGTAACTACTGACACTATAGCTTAGCATTTGTTTATGGATATCTGCTTAAACCAATTTTTTAAAATTGTTGTCTGAAAGTTGGTGATTTGTAGGTGTTATCAATTTTCCTATATTCATTCATTTACATCCTTTGGTAAAGGAAATCTTCTCTCCCATGATTATATATAATTTTTGCTATTGCTATTGACTAATGAAGTATTTTTATACAATATGTTATATTTCTGTAAGGTTTTTATATTCAACTTGTCCTATATATGGATACTGGGAAACTCATTCAAATTTAATTCTGTCAATTTCATTGTGACTAAAAATTTGGTTAAGTCATTTAAGCTCTATTTCACAAGAGTCATGAAATAGTAATCAACTCTCATATAATATACCTTCTCTTAACAATGGCCCTTATAGTTTTTATTTTTCTATCTCAATCTCATAATTGTAATGAAAACATTATATCTTTATGTGTAATTCCATTTTTAATCTAAATAAAAGATGCATACACTTGAAGCTACAACTTTTCTTTCTCTTCTATAAAGTGAGATAATTCTTCAAAAATGTTACTTCTGTCAGTAAGGTAACTAAATCGAAACATATTTTTATATGCATTATATCACAGAAGTATAATAAAAATCAACAAATATGTACCAATTGGCACAAAAGGTTGGGTGACAAATTGATATTTATGGGCTGGCCATGGTAGAGCATCCTTGTAATCTCAGTACTTGGGAGACTGAGACAGGAGGATCGCAGGTTCACAGCCAGCCTCAGCTATTTAGCGAGACCCTGTTTCAAAATAAAAAAAATAAAATTAAAAATAAGGCTGGGGGTGTAGCTCAGAGGTAGAATGCCCCTGGGTTCAATCCCTAGTATCCTCAAAAAGAAAGAAAGTTGAAGTTTATGTAGGAATATTTCAATCAAAATTATACTTTCTCTTTCAAACGAAGAGGTCATAAATGGTTCTATTCCCAAGTTCATATTTATATATTTTATTCAGAAAGTTTAATATAAATTAATATAGCTCATACAGCACTTATCGGAGCAATGCTTTTAAAACTGAATCACAGTCTGATGACATCAACTAACTACCCTGGGACTAACATTTATTTTATAAAGCAGAGTAGGATAGGATAGGGTGAGACGGGATGGGATAGGGTGAGATGGGATGGGATAGACAAGAATACATCTACATGCATCACAGATAGTAGGTACAAATGTTGTCTAGCTACTGAGTATATTGGCTTTTGTGTGCAATGTTGCGAAATAAAATGTCCTATGGTTGGTTGCAATTTAAAAGTTGAAAGCAATTTCTTTTGAGCATTCATAGGAGAAAACAGAGAGACTACTACTTTCAGAAATTGCACAACATAATGGTAAATTTTAATGGAAAAAAATTCCAAGCACAGGAAGACTTAAGTTATAAATCTTACTAAAATGAAAATTATGTTTTTATAGTTTTCTTAAAATATCCTCAGGGTTTGTGGGAAATGCATACTCATTATAAAATAAAAAATGGAAGAGTTAGATATTTGTGTTTATTTTACTGAGATCTCTGTTTATAGTTTTAAAATAATCTTCCATTGGTTTTTTAATATTTTTCTTCATGAGCTTTAAAAATTTAGATATATGTATATATCAAATAGTTTTCATATATACATGTACATATATCTATCAAATAATTCCATATACTTTTCCCACCTGTCTAATATGTTTTTACTTTATTCAAACATTCTTAAAGTATATATAGTCAAGTTTATTATTGTATTAATTGCTTCTGGATTCACTTCTTTCTTATGAAGGCATTTTCTATATCCAGAGTATATATTTTACCTTTCTGTCTTGTCTACTAATATGATAAAGCTCCTGTTCTGTACCAGTGTTCTGTTCTTTTCTTAAAATACCAATATCATATCAGTATAAACCCTATTGAATAATGGCAGATTTGTAGTATATTTTAATAACTTATATGAAGGTTCTCCTTACACTAGTATTTTAAATATATTTCTGGTTACTTTTTTATTTGGCTATTTAATTTAATAATTAAAAATAATTTATGAAAGTCTAATACAAAAAGTACACATAATTATAACAATACAGCTTTATGAATGATCAGTCTAAAAATATCCAAGTAATTTAACCCAGATAAGATATAAAGCATTATTAGCATATTTAATTATTATCGGCCCAGGCTGAAAACATATACCAATATTTTCCTGCAGCACACAATTTCAATCAACAATGAGTTGTATATACCATAATGGTCCCATAAAATAACATCATCTCATAAGATTTTAGCCATCTTAGTTTGTGTAAGCACACTCTTTGAAGTTTGCACAATGGCAAAATTGACTAAGGATCCCTTTCTAAGAAACTACTATGTCCCTAAGTGATGCATGCCTATATCCTAATATCTATAATGGTAGTTTAGTTCTTACTTCATATAATCTTCAAAAAAAAAAAAAATCACAAGAAAATGAAAATACAAGAGGGCTTTCCTCTTGCTTAACATGATGTTTGTGCAGTCCATATAAGCCATTATAACTTGCATAATTGTGTTAATATTCATTTTTTATGTTTTTGCATCAGATGAATATTCCAAATATGGATAAGCATATAGATTATTTCAATGTGTGAAATTCATGAATTGCTATGTACATCCATGTACATTATTTTGTACATTTTACTCATGTGTCACATACTCTGATTCTACTTGAGTTCATTATGACAATTGTGTTTCTCAAAGAATTCATCAGACTAGAGATGTAGCTCAGTGGTAGAGTGATAGCATGTGTGAGCCCCTGGGTTCAATCCCCAGTACAGGAAAATCAAAGCAAAGAATGCTTCTTTTAATTTAATTATTCAAATAATTTGCATTTGCATCTTAATGTTAAAATCAAATATTCATTGGTTGGAACTCTTTTATTCTCTTTCTTTACTCATTCTCTTAAGGAACTAATTTAATTTATTTTCTTTTAATTTGAAAATGACTCCCAAATTCCTTTCCCAGCCTAGAACTGTTTCCTGCACTTCAAGCTCATATGTCTACCTGTTTGTTCCTGTTTATTATAAATCTCTGCTTGTATGTATAATATGTATCTCAGACATAATGAAAATCCAAACTCTAATATTTCCTTCAAATATGTTTTCTCCATGAAACTTCATTTCAACAAATAACAACTTCTTTACAATTGCTTAAGTAAAAAACCTTGAGGTTCTCTATTTTTTTGCTGCATATTTGAAAATCATCTTTCAGCAATTTCTGTTGACTTTTTTCCTATAGATAAACCAGTACTTAACTTCCTCTACCACAGCCCCTTTGGCACAAGTAAAAAATCACCTTTTTCTGTAATTATTGCAATAGCTTCTTGACTGTTCATGGCATCCTCCTCCTCTCTCTCCTCCTCTTCCTAGATTGATCTTCCCCTCTTTTCCCTTCCTCCTCTTCTCTTTCCCCCTATTCTGTTTATTTTCTCCCTTTTATTTATTTTTTTATTGTAATAATTTGTGCATTATAAGCATACATCTTTGTTAAGTACAAATTGATATCGACATATGTGCACACATTTCTCATTTGACCCCTTCCCCAACGCCCACCCAGCTCCCTCACCCTTCCTCCCTCTCAAGTTCAGTTTAGTGGGTGATCTTGATATATCCTGTAAGTATATCATGTGCCTGAGGGTGTCCCCACCCACCGTCCATCCCCTTCGGTTAAATCAACTTCTTTGCTTATCAAGGGTCTCTCCTTTTTCATCTGGAGAACCTCTATGCCCCATCTTCTCCCTAGCATCCACATATTAGGGAGAACATATGCTTCTTTACTCTTTGTGACTGGCTAATCTCATTTAACATAATGTTTTCCAGTTGCATCCATTTCCCTGCAAAGAACATGATTTTGTTCTGCTTTATGGCTGAGTAAAGTTGCATTGTGTACATATGCCATAGTTTTGTAATCCATTCATCTGTCAATGGACATCTTGGATGCTTCCATAGTTTGGCTATTGTGAATTGTGCAGCTATAAACATAGATACAAATGCATCGGTCTGATAGTTTGGTTTCCATTCTTTGGGTAGATACCCAGAAGTGGTATTGCTAGATCATATGGTAGGTTCATTCCCATTCATCTGAGGATCCTCCATACTGTTTTCCAAAGTGGTTGCACTAGTTTGCAATCCCACCAACTATGTATTAGTGTTCCCCCTTCTCCACACCCTCGCCAGCAGTTGTTGTTGTTCCTGTTTTTTTATGATTGCCATTTTGATTGGAGTTAGGTGAAATCTCAAGGTAGTTTTGATTTGCATCTCTCTGATTGCTAACGATGTGGAACATTTCCTCATACATTTATTGGCCATTTGTATTTCTTCTTTTGTGAAGTGACTATTTAGATCCTTTGCCCACTTTTTGATTGGGTTATTTGTTTTCTTAGCTGTGATTTTCTTGAGTTCTTTGTATATCCTAGATATTAGACGTCTATCTGTAGAGTAACTGGCAAAAATCTTCTCCCACTCTGTAGGCTCTCTGTTGAGGTTCTTGATAGTTTTCTTTGCTGCACAAAAGCTCTTCAGTGTAATGCAATCCCATGTATTGATCTTCCTTTGAGTTGCTTGTGCTTTGGGGGTCTTGTTGAGGAAGTTTTTTTACCTGTGCCTATGTGTTGAAGTGTTAGTCCTATGCCTTCTTCAAGTAGCTGCAAGGTCTGGCCTGACTTCCAGGTCTTTGATCCACCTTGAGTTGACTCTTGTGCAGAGTGAGAAAGTGGTGTTTATTTCCATTTTCCTGCATATGTTTAACCAGTTTTGCCAACACGATTTGTTAAAGATGCTATCTTTTTTCCAGTGTATATTTTTGACTCCTTTGTCAAAAATCAGTTGACTGTAAACCTGTGGGTCTGTTTCTGAGTCTTCTATTCTGCTCCATTGGTCTATGTGTCTGTTTTTGTGCCAATACCATGCTGTTTATATTACTGTGGCTTTGTAGTAGAGTTTGAAGTCAGGTATTGTGATACCGCCTGCACGATTTTTATTGCTAAGAACTACTTTGGCTATCCCGGGCTTTTTGTTTTTCCAGATGAATTTAAGGACTGATTTTTCTATGTCTGTGAGGAGTGCCTTGGTAATTTCATGGGTATTGCATTGAATCTGTAGATCAGTTTTGGGAGGATGGCCATTTTGATATTTATTCTGCCTATCCAAGAGCATGGTAGATCCTTCCATCTTCTAAGGTCTTCATTTATTTCTTTCTTCAACTTTTTATAGTTTTCCTTACAGAGGTCTTTTATTCACCACATAAACAGAATCAAAGACAAAAATCACATGATCATCTCAATTGATGCTGAAAAAGCATTTGACAAGATCCAACACCCATTCATGCTAAAAAGCACTTCAGAGAATCGCAATAGAAGGAATGTACCTCAACATCATAAAGGCAATATACAATAGGCCCACAGCCAATATTATATTAAATGAAGAGAAACTGCAAGAGTTCCCACTAAAAACAGGAACAAGACAAGGATGTCCATTATCACTTCTTCTGTTCAATATAGTACTTGAGACTCTAGCCAGAGCAATAAGGGAAGAGAAAGAAATCAAAGGGGTAAAAATAGGGAAAGAAGAACTAAAACTATCCCTTTTTGCAGAGGACATGATACTGTACTTAGAAGACCCAACAAACTCAACCAAAAAACCAAAGTGTCTGGATACAAAATCAATCTTAAAAAATCAGAAGCTTTTCTATATGCCAACTATAAATCCACCGAAAAAGAAATCCAGAAAGCAATTCCACTCACAATAGCACCCCCAAAAATAAAATACTTTGGGATAAATCTCCCTTTTATTTATTGTCAATCAAGCAGGTAAATTAATCAGATAAATTCAGATGATGTATTATCAGTCTCTTAACCAAAACTCTTTGAAAGTTTCCATATTAAATATTTTAAAAGCCAAAATTTTTAAAGTGGTCTACACAGAGCTACAAGATTTCCATTCTTTCTCCTTTTCTACTTAGTTCTGATCTTTTTTATCATTCTGACCTCTAACTAATCCTAAAAATACTGAACATCCTCTTGTCTTGGATTTTTTCTCCTGTTTTGAAATTTTTTTTAAAGTTTCCACAGAACTCCCTCTTTATTATTTTAAGAATCCATTAAATATTTCTTAACAAGTAAGTTCTAGTTTATTTAAAATCATAATCCCACCGGGCATGGTGGCACACGCCTTTAATCCCAGCATTCGGGAGGCTGAGACCTGAGGGTCCGGGTTCGCAGCCAGCCTCAGCTACCTAGTGAGGCACTCTGCAACTTAGTGAGACTCGGTTTCAAAATAAAGAATAAAAAATAGGGCTGGGGGTGTAGCTCGGAGGTAGAATGCCATTGAGTTCAATCCCCAGTACCACAAAAAAAATAAATAAATAAAATAAAATAAAATCAGAATCCCACCCTAGTCACCCTGTATTTGTTTCTCCATTATATTTTTCTAATGACCCTCTAACATATTTTAAGTATCAGGTATGTACATATATATGTATTCACTCATTTATTTTTTATCTTGTTATTTATTTTTTATCTCATAAATGAGTGTATAAGTATCATGAGAAGGAGAATTTGATTATAAATCCAGAACCTAGAATAGTACTGAGCACATAGAAGGCAATCAGAAATATATGGCAAGTTAATGTCTTCACAAAGTATTAAAACTATCTATGGTATAGAACACATATGCTAAATTCCCCATATTTTTTTTTAATTCTTTTTATTTTTGAAACCGAGTCTCACTAAGTTGTGGAGTGCCTCACTAGGTAGCTGAGGCTGACCTCGAACCCAGATCCTCCGGTCTCAGCCTCCCGAATGCTGGGATTACAAGCGTGCGCCACCATGCCCGGCTCCCCATATTTTTTAAAATCTAATATATTTTTTGTTTTACCTGCGAAAGATTTTTGTGTTGATTAATCTCAGCACTTTAAAGATACTATTTTTTTATGTTCTTCCTTCCTTTTTATTTTTATGAAGATTTCTATCAGCGTGATTGTTGTTCAATTATAAGGGATCTGTTGTTTTCCTCAGGAGACTTTTAAAATTGGTTCTTTTATTTAATATTACATGTCTCCATGTCAATATGGCAAAGTATGGATTTTATTTTTAACATATCATGCTTACAGTTTCCACAGATCCATATCTTTTTTATGACCTAAAAAGTGCACAGCTGGGATCATTTTAAATTTTACCTCTGTTTGTTCTCTACTTGCTGTTTTCTCCAGGTAACTTTATTAGATGTGTATTCAAGTTTTTATTCAATAATTTATATGCATTCAAATTTGCTTAATATTATACATATCCATCTCTCCCTTTATTGCATTCTGTGATTGCTTATGAATTTTATTTAAAGTATCTAATATATTTTTTCATTTTAAACTTCTATTTTATTTCTGAATATTTTATTTGAATCTTTTTTAATAATACACAAAATTATCTTGAATTTCTTTTTACCTACCTGTCATTTTTCTGGTTCCATATTATATTTCATTGAACATCAAACATATTTCACATTGTCTTGGATTTCTTTTTCCTATTGGGAATTCTTATGAGTTTATAATCACATTTGATTATTGTTTGTTGACTCTCATTTGTGAGTGTTTTACTACCATTTTGAAGAGCTTTATTTATGATCTTGTAGACAGTTTGTCTTGATATATGGAAATCCTAGAACCCTAAATTAAGGATTACTCACCTTCTTAGAGAATCTGCTTCTGCTGCAGCCTCAGGCTGGTATCTCTTGGAGTTTCCACTCAGCCCCTCCTTTCGGTGTGAGATTGGCCTGGGAACAGACATTTTCTCATCACTTACTTCAGAGCAACCATTTCTTTTTTTTTTTTTTTTTTTTTTTTTTTCCAGTTTTACTGCTGTTTGCCCTAATTTGGCCTCTTGATGCTGGTTATAATGTTGTTCTGGTTATTATTGGGACCAGTGACATTTTCTTTATCTTATAGAAGATCAGCAGCAAAGTTAAAGTTATGTTTTCCAGAGCACTTTACTGGCATGTGGCAGTTTTGTCTCTATGCCAAAACTAAAGTTCTCTGATGTAGAACTCATAAGCCACCTGAAATCATTGTTTAGTGAAGCAAGATATAAATGACTAACTTAAAGAACAGTATAAAAGAATGGAAAAAATATACTTGTACAAGTATAATTGTAACCTATAACGGGAGAACTTATATGATGAGTATCATAAAAATTCTCCACACACCGACGTATGTGTATCTATGTTTATAGCTACACAATTTACAATAGCCAAACTATGGAAGCAGCCAAGGTGTCCATCAACAGATGAATGGATTACAAAACTACGGAATATGTACACAATGGAATTTTACTCAGCCATAAAGAAGAACAAAATCATGTTACTTGCAGGGAAATGGAGGCAACTGGAAAACATGTTAAGTGAGATTAGCCAGTCACAAAGAGTAAAGAAGCATATGTTCTCCTTAATATGCGGATGCTAGGGAGAAGATGGGGCATAAGAGAGTCTCCAGATGAAAAAAGAGAGACCCTAGAAAGCAAAGAAGTTGATTTAACTGAAAAGTTTGGACGGGGGGGGGCACACTAATGTATATCAAGGTCACTCACTAAACTGAACTTGAGAGGGAGGGAGGGCGAGGGAGCCAGGTGGGAATTTGGGGAAGGGATCAAATGAGAATTGTGAGCACAGATATCGTTATCAATTTGTACCTAACAAAGATGTATGCTTACAATGTATGAATAAAAATAAAAATTAAAAAAAAATTCTCCACACTCAAATAGGTTTGTTTTTGGAAACATAAAGTCTCCTGATCACATGAGTTTTACAGTATGAGACACCATCATATTATTATTAATTATTATTATAATTGTGTTTTCATCTTACGTTATAGTATTTAAAATTATATCCTTCTTGCTAAGTGTTTCTCTAGCTGCATTTGGCCAATTTTGATATACGTTATTGTTATTATTGTATAGGTACAAATGTTTTAATATTCTTTTGGGGTATATCATCGACATTGATTTTTTATTGGATCATTGTAATCATAAATTTTGATGAAGTTCAGAGTGATAGAGGAATACATGCACACAACATTCATTGAGCCCTCCCCCAGTTCCTGCACCACTCCCTCTTCCTTCCTACCTTCCTGTGCTCAACAGTGATTGGCTTTGATAGATGTATGTATGTACATCATGTCCGTTGAGGTGTTTCCCTCTTCCCTATTCCTTCCCCTCCCATCTCCCTCAGTTAGTTCTCCACCTTCACTCCACTGAGGTTTCTTCTTTGTCTAGAATCTCTCCTGTGTCCCAATTTCTCCCTAGCTTCCGCATATGAGGGAAAATATCTGATCTTTCACTTTTTTTTTTTTTTTTTTTTTTTTGCGGTGCTGGAGATTGAACTCAGGGGCATTCTACCTCCGAGCTACACCCCCAGCCCTATTTTTTTATTCTTTATTTTGAAACCGAGTCTCACTAAGTTGTGGAGTGCCTCACTAGGTAGCTGAGGCTGACCGCGAACCCGGATCCTCCGGTCTCAGCCTCCCGAATGCTGGGATTACAAGCGTGCGCCACCACGCCCGGCTTGATCTTTCACTTTTTATGACTGACTAATATCACTTAGCATAACATTCTCTAGTTCCATCCATTTACCTGCATAATTTTATTCTTCTTTATGGTTGAGTAGAATTCCATTGTGTGTGTGTGTGTGTGTGTGTGTGTGTAATTTTTAATCCAGACATCTTGGCTGGTTTCATAGGCAATTATGAATTGTGCCACTATAAACATAGATATGCATGCATTACTGTGGTAGTCTGCTTTCAATTCTTTTAAGTACATACCCAGGAGTGGAATAGCTGGGTCATATGGTAGGCTCATTCGCATTCTTCTGCGAACCCTCCACACTGTTTTCCAAAGAGGTTGCACTAATTCGCAATCCCATTAACATGCATCAGATTTCTTACTTCTCCATATCCTTGCCAGGATTTATTATTGTTTGTACTTCTAATGATTGCCATTCTAATTGGGGTTAGGTGAAATCTCAGAATAATTTTGATTTGCATCTGTCTGATTGTTAATGATATTGAACATTTTTTCATATATTTATTGGCCATTTGTTCTTCTTTTGTGAAGTGTCTATATAGTTCACTTGCCCATTTTTGATTGGGTTATTTGTCTTACTGGTGGTGAATTTCTTGAATCCTTTGTATATTCTAGATATTAGTCCTCTATCAGAGGAGTAGTTGGCAAAGATCTGCCATTCTGTCAGCTCTCTCTTGAGGTTTTTGATAGATTCTTTGCTGCACAGAAACTCTTCAGTTTAATGCAATCCCATGTTAATTTCTTGTGTCTTTGGAGTCTTCTTGAGGAAATTCTTACCTGTGCCTCACTGTTGAAATTTGGTCCTTTGCTCTCTTCAAGTAACTGCAAGATCTCTGGTCAAATTACCAGGTTTTTGACCCATTTGAATTGGCTCTTGTGTAGGGTAAGAAAGCAGGATTTTTTTTTTTTTTTTTTTTCTGTTTTTCTGCAAATGGATAACCAGTTTTGCCAATGCCATTTGTTGAAGAAATTATCTTTTTTCCAGTGTATGATTATGGCTCCTTTGTCAAAAGCCAATTGCCTGTGTGTGGATTTGTTTTATGATTATTTATTTTCTAAATATTTGGATGTTTTTGAGATACCTTTATTGTTACTGATTTCTAATTTATTTCCATGTTCATAAGAGAACATATGTTATATAAGTTTAGTCCTTTAAATTTATTGATATTTTTCTTATGGGCCAATATAAGATCTTAGTATATATTCCCTGTCATATGAAGAAATGTATATTATACTTTAATTTGGCACAGGTTTATTGATAATTTTTGTGTATTTTATGATTATAATAATTATATTATTTCCATTATGTTTACTAAAAAAGTATTATATTTCTTTTTTTGTGTGTGTGGTACTGGGGATTGAACTCAGGGGCATTTACCTCCAAGCTACACCCTCAGTCCTATTTTTTTTTTATTCTTTATTTTTTTGAAACCCGGTCTCACTAAGTTGCAGAGTGCCTCACTAAGCAGCTGATACTGGCCTCAAACCCAGTCCAGTCTCCCAAATACTGAGATTACAAGCATGAGCCACTATGCCCAAGTGTTATATTTCTAATACCTTTTGTCTGAAATAAATTTATCTTAGATTAGTGGAATCATTCTGGGCTTCTTATACCCTTTGTTTGCTTGATATCTTTTTTCTTCCATTTATTAGCTGTGTTTATAAATATCAAGTTGTCTTATAGACAACATATAGTTTAGATTGGCATTTTGATCTTGTTTTATCTTGTTACATGGGCTATTCACAATATAGTATCCTTTCATTAGCCAAGTTTCATGTATATATAACTCCACATTTATTAACAAGTATGAAAAACTAAATAATTCAGAAAATGCTTGTTGTGAATAATATTATTTTAATAAAATGAAAGCTAACCCATGACAAGATCAAATAAAGGAAACAAATGCTAAAAATAGTTGTTTATATCACCAAAGCCTTAGCAGAGCCCTGCTGGTTTTCTATTGTCTCACTGATGGTTAAAAACTAACTAAGTTGTACAAATCTGTTACTTACAGATGAAAGAAATCTGTCCAAGCAGAATATTCTGTTTAAGTCTTTATTATAAATGTATTGCTTTATTATGAAAATATTTGAATATTAATATTACTAGATAATATTAGTAATGCTGATTTTTTTTTTTTTTTTTTTTTTTTTTTTGCGGTACTGGGGATTGAACTCAGGGAAATTCTACCTCCAAGCTATACCCCCAGCCCTATTTTTTATTCTTTATTTTGGAACCGAGTCTCACTAAGTTGCAGAGTGTCTCACTAGGTAGCTGAGGCTGGCTGCGAACCTGGATCCTCAGGTCTCAGCCTCCCGAATGCTGCGATTACAAGCGTGCACCACCATGCCTGGCTAGTAATGCTGACTTTTATTTAGTGAGCATTTACATTATAAGATGATAGCCACTAAGTAAAATTATACATATATAGAATAAATTTAATGCTTATGCTGCACATGGAGAAAAACAATACTCTCTTTCTAAAGTTCCTATGTTCGGTGTAGAAAATAAGTTGAATATAGTGGAGAAACATAAAATAATTCACAAGATAAAATAAGCTCTGTGGAAAAATATAGGAATTCTTAAATCAAAAAAGAGATTTGTTGTAAACTCCACACCTTAAATCCCTTTCTTATTCTGAAATAATACCTTTGTAAAGAAAACTTGATTTTTCTAATTAGTTAACTTGATTTGCAAGACACTTTAAATATTGTTTAGTTAAAATGTTTTTGTATTATTGTGTCTGCAAGTGTGTGTGTGTGTGTGTGTGTGTGTGTGTGTGTTTGCATATGCTTATACAAATTAGACAACTGAAAATATAAGCAATGACAATTTGGCTGCAAAGCAGTCCTTTAGGCTGAGAGAGAATCTGCTCTGAGGGACTAATTTCCTAAGTAAGAGCTTTCATCAGGCTTCTATTTCATGATTTTGTTTGCTGAATTTCAGAAGTCATCTCAGTTAAATAAAATGGTGTCAATAATTTATTATAAAGTTATTTAGCAACTCTGACTGAAATAGTGAAATAATGTTATGTAAGGCTATCTTAAGGCTTTTTGTGAGAAGGCAGGCATTCAACTTTCATGTAGCCCAGGGGAATATATCCTTTCTAGGTTCTCCAGTAATGTCTTGCATGTAGTTTAGAATCTTCATACCTCCAGGTGGCTCTAAAATCTTTTACTTTAGCTGTTGGAATAAGGAATAAAATGTGTCATAAGCCCTTCCCAGGAATTACAGAATAGAAAGCATTGGATATTACTTATCCTGGCAATATAAATGCATTCATAACAATGAAATAATTTGGCAGATTAAAATAACAAAAAAAAATATATTCTCATTTGCACCCCAAGGGGAAGCATCTTATTATATTATATGTGTTCAACTATTTAAGTACAAAGAACATAAGTCTCTCAATTCCATGTCAGGAAAAGGTTTAAACAGCTAACTATGTAATGATCTATCCTTGGAAACTTGTGATTTAAAAGTACAAAAGACATATTTATAGAAATAGTAAAGTAATGACTTCCTAAGCTATAAGATTATCCCTAGTTGATATAAATATGTTGCTATATTTTTTAAAATTTACCACTTTTGCATAAGCAATCTTGTGAATTTTTTTGGGGGGGGGGGTCGTACTAGAGATTGATACCCAGGGACATTCTACCTCTGAGCTACAATCCCCAAACCTTTTTATGTTTAATATTGAAACAAGGTCTCACTAGGTTGCTAAAAGTCTTGTTAAATTGTTGAAGCTGGTCTCCAACCTGTGATCTTCCTTTCTCAGCCTCCAAAGTACTGCGATTACAGGCATGCACCACCATGCCTGGAGAATTTCACGATTTTCAATTGAATAGGGCCTAAACAAAATCGTCTGTGTAGTAATTAATTGCATAGGACATGAAAAATAAAAATCACCATGAAATGGCTCTTCCTCTTGTATTTTATAGACATAATCAGCAATTTTGTTCATAATTACTTCTTGTCTCACTTGTCACTCACCTTTCTAGAATATTGCTGTAACCTATTTGATAATAAATAGATTTTTTTCTATTAAGAAAGGCAGGATGGACTTCTTATTGTCTCCTACTAGTCCATATATATAAACCTGAAATTTGAAGTTATTTAAATTGTTTTCTGTGCACAACAGCAAAAAGTCAATGTGTTCCAAAGGAAAGCTGTCATACCCTGAGGACTTAAATAGGAATTAGTGAAATGTTTGTTCCAACAATAAACTTCAATCTGGCCCACAAATGGCATGAAAATGACTATCCTGTGGCCGAGTGTCATCACCACTGTATGTAATCTGATGAGTTTGCAGTGTAAGTAAGGAGCCTCAGTAGACAAGGAGCAGCAGTGATGGGCCTCCAGAAAGCCAGGGATAATTTCTGAGCCTCGCTGTCCCTTTCTTCCTGGGATTTTCTCAGTGGCTGTTGTTGCCGGAAACCAGGTCTGCTGCTTCCTCAAGCCAACACCCCTATAGGTTTTCTACTAGAGAATTAGACTTGCTGTGTGGTGTGGTCAAGGGTTGCTGTTGGGATAATTGTTACTGTTGTATCCCCTACGCTGTACCCACCTTCACTGTAAATGTGAATGTTTAATAATTAGTGGCACTTTTATTGATGGTATTCCTCTCCAGGCATCCAGATCAACACTCAGCACACCATGATGTAGGTGAGACATGCTTTCTGACTCCTAATCCCCACCACTGATACTTTTCCTGCTCCATCTCCGCTTCTTCCTTCTAATATCAGAGGCCTCTTATGCTTGTGGGGCTCAGATGCACAAATAAGGTAATAATATAATAATAACCTTATTACTATAGGCACTATATATTTTTCCTTTTTCAGGAGTTCTCATATTTCGAAACAGCACTACAAAAACAAGGCGATGCTTTAGGAAGAAATATGTTAGTGGAGAAATGATAGATGTGATTGAAAGATATTTGGTTGGGGAGGTCACACATCACCTTTGATTGGTGTGTCATTCTGATTGCTCTTACTGCTGACTTTGTGAAACTCCCATGGTTTCATTTTTTTTTTACGACTTTTTAAGTATAGCATTGGAAATTATGTAACCTGGAGTATTTTAAGATTTGCACATCAAAAGTAATGTGACAAGCCACAAGTGAGGGATTATGTCTGACTTTTTTTCACATCTCATTGAAAAGATACTTTGATAGAATTTAGGAAGAATGACACAATGAAAAAGTACCCATTAGTGTAGCAGAAGTATACAGATTAGCTTTGTCAGAGTGCCATGTTCTAATCTTTTTCCAGATGTCGGAAACCTTAGTCACACAGGAAAAGATAAAACATAGAATTACTACACATTGGAAAAAGCCATATTTTGATTGCTTAACTTAGATATACTATTTTCCTAGTGTTTTATCTGTCCCAGACTAAAGCTTTATGAGTTTTCTCCTGAAGGTATTCACTTATGCTGTTGAGAAAAGCTGTGACCAAATTTGTAGCTAATATAGATTGATAGAGTCACATTCCCTACTGCTATTATTTTACCACCCACCCTTTGTATTTCATATAAGTTATATTTTTAAGTACTCTGTTATTAGTATGAGAACGAAAGTGTTCAAGAAGTCTTTAAATTTACATAAAGGTCATGTCAATTTCGTAAAAATCAGTTTATAGAAACACAAATCCTTGTGTTTTTTTATTTGTTTGTTTTATTTTTTGGTACTGGATATTGAACCCAGGGGCATTTGAAACAGGATCTCACACAAAATTGCTGAGGCTGATCTTGAACTTGTGATCCTCCTGTCTCAGCTTCCAAAGTACAGAGATTACAGGCATAACCAACCACGCCTGGCTCACAAGTCTATTCTTTTATTTCTTTCCTCTTTTTTT
>PVLC010015344.1:17581-37620 GCA_004027655.1 Graphiurus murinus | reverse complement strand
TATGCCTCACTTTATTTATTTTAAATGGGAAGTTTTTAAAGTTCCTATTGAATAGATTGGCTATAATGATTAGATTAATTAAGTACATGTAAAAGATTTAGGACAGTACTTGGCACATAATAAATTTCTTTAAAACAGTTAATTATTCTATCTAGGCATTTATCATAAAATTAAAAAGAAATATTATAAGAAAGGAATGTAAAGAGCTAATGACTTGGTAAATCAGATTAGACATTGAAAATGAAACCCTCTTCACAAATTAAATCCATAGACAAAGTTTAGAATGAGCTTGGCCTTAAGGGAACTTGCCTCAACCATCTGGTTAAAACTCAGAGTCCATTGCTTCCAGAAAGATACATGCTGGCCCATCTGAATTGACATCTGTGTGCACACTGAAGTCCCGGAGGATAATTAACAGAGAAAACTCCGACAGCATTACTGACATAAGCTTGGGGAACTAAGCCATAAAATTCTCTATATAAACAAGTGGCCTATATAACCACAGAACTATAAATTTTGGTCTTGCCCCAGGGGCACCTGAAATGGCCAGATGCTCAAATAAAAATAAACTTATTTCTGAAGTAAATGGCAAGCAGGGTTTAAAAACTCACACCTATCTTCTACTCACCATTAGGCAGATGAATTCATGCCACCTTGCATCATGACACCTGTGAATGACATCTCATGAGCAAAGCATGGGTTGTGTTTCTCTGCTTGTGTCAAGGTAATTTTTCTTTTTAAATTAACTTTTTCTTTTTTTTTTTAACCGGGTGTGGGGGCACACGCTTGTAATCTCAGCATTTGGGAGGCTGAGACCAGAAGATCCAGGTTTGCGGCCACCCTCAGCTACCTAGTGAGGCCCTCCGCAACTTAGTGAGACCCTGTTTCAAAATAAAGAATAAAAAATAGGGCTGGAGGTATAGCTTGGAGGTAGAATGCCCCTGAGTTCAATCCCCAGTACCGCAAAAAAAACCCCAACAACAACAACAACAACAAAACCCTTTTTTTATTGAAGAGCAGCACATTTAATATGCATGAAGTACTCATGTATAAGTTAGTGAATTTTCAGAACCCAAATGAAAAAATAGAATAATACCATCCACAAGAAATTACTTAATGACCTTATGAGCTGGGTATGGGAATGCATGCCTGTAATCTCAGCATTTGGGAGGCTGAGATGGGAAGATCACAGATTCAAGGACAGTTTCAACAATGTAATGAGACTCTCAGAAACCTAGTGAGACTTTGTTTCAATAAATAAATACATAAATTAATTGACTAATTAATTAATTAAAAAGGGCAGGAGTGTAGTTTGGAGGTAGAATGCTCCTGGGTTCAATCCCCAATACCACAATAAATAAATAAATAAATAAATAAATAAATAAATAAATAAATAAATAAATACATAAATACATAAATAAATACTAATCTTCAGAGATAACCACTAACATGATTCCTAACACTAGGCATTGATTTTGTCTATTTTAATAGAATCATACAACTTGCACTCTTATATTTGCCTCTTTTATTCGACATTGTGAGATCTCTTCACCGTAGTTTATTCTCAGTAATGTCTAGAATATCACTATATGAACACTTCATAGTTTATTCATTCTACAGGATGAACATAAGGATTGCTTCTAGCTTTGGGTATTATGAATAATATTGTTATGAAAACTTTTGTACATTTTTACTCATATCTCTATATATCTGGGAGCTGAATTGCCTGATCTTAGCATATGAATACATGCAGCTTCAATGGAAACTGCAAATGATATTTCATAATCTCTGTACCAATTTTCAGTTCCTCGTTAGTATTATTGGAATCAGGTTAATATTTTCCTCAATAAATTAAAAATATTGAGAGTAATGCACAAATATTGTGCATTTGTATAACCAGAACTCTAATGAAAATATACCACTTTTCTATCACCTCAAATTTTCTTGTGCCCCTTTCAATCATTTTCTACCATAAAAACCATTGTTCTGCTCTCTACCTAAATGTTTGTACGAATACATCTATGTTAATTTGAACATAATTATATATTCATATGAACATGTCTCTGTTCATTTTGGATATTCTTGAATCTTCATATAAACGGAATACTACTTTTGTGTCTGGCTTCTTTTGCCCGATGTACTGTTTTTGACATTCTTCTGCATTGTTGAATGAATCAGTGCAGCATCCCCACCCCCCAGGTAATATTCCATTGTCTGACTGTACTGCAATTTGGTTTTTCATTGCACTGTTAATGGACTTCTGGGTCATTTCAAGTTTGCAGTTATTTTGAAATAAAGTTGCTGTGGAAATTCTGATAGTATTTTTGAGGACATATGATTTAGTTTCTTTGATAAATATCTAGGGAAGAAATTACTTGGTAGGTGCATGCTTAGCTATATGAGAAGCTACCAAAAATTCTGCAAAGTAGTTGGACAATTTTCAAACCTCATTAGTAGTATAAGAAAGTTGTTAGCTGTTTCATATCTTTGCCACCATTTGGTCTTGTTTGTCTTGTAAATTATGACCATTTTTATAGATAGAAAACAGTACAATTTTGTGGACTTATTTGGGATTTCTACCAGTAAACATTACTTTTGATGCCTTTTCATAAATAATCTGACTTCTTAACAAATATTTTCTTCTTTCATATTCTTCTAGTGATATTTTTTTATTTTATTTTATTCATTTATTTTATTTTTTTGTAGTACTGGGGATTGAACTCAGGGGCATTCTACCTCCGAGCTATACCCCCAGCCCTATTTTTTATTCTTTACTTTGAAACAGGGTCTCACTAAGTTGTAGAGTGCCTCACTAGGTAGCTGAGGCTGACCACGAATGTGCATCTTCTGGTCTCAGCCTCCTAAATGCTGGGATTACAAGCATGTGCCACCACGCCTGGCTTCTTCTAGTGGTATCTTTTAAAGAACAGAAAGTTTAAATTTTGAAGGAGTTCAAATTAATCATTTAAGCTTTATGCTTATCGACTTCTGTAGTATCTTATTAAGAAATTCCTGCCGATCATACAGATGCAAAAAACATCTCTTATATTTTTTTAAGATTTATGATTTGTTTTTATATCTCACAAAATGACCCATCTTAAATTAATATTTGTATGTAGTCTGATGTAGGAGTCAAGCTTATGTATTAACTTAATCTAATAAAAATTAAAAGATCCTTTATTTCCCCTCTGAATAGCACCAGAGTATTTGCTGACAATTAGTTGAATATCTTTGCAATTTTCTAAAGACTGTTTCATTGATCTAGATTTCTATTTTTATGACAATAACATCTTGCCTTGATTTGTTACAAGTTTATAATAAATATTGTAATCAAACTGTGAATCTTCCAACATTACTCTTTTTTTATGGACAAATTTATTGAGCTAATAGATTCTCGTATCTCTACATACAATTTAGAACTAACTTGTCTGTTTCTATTAAAAAAAAGGGCTGTTGATTTTGATTGGCATTAAAATATATCTGTAGATAAATTTGAGAGAGTTGATGTATTCATAGTCTCCTAGTCCAGTCATGATGTATCTCTTCACTTATTTAGTTTTTTTTTTTTTAAATTGGCTTCAGTAATGTAAATTTTTCTGCTATTGAAGCCTTTGGTCTGTATTTTAAACTTATTTTTAAGAATACTTTTATTAGTGGAACATTATAAGGACTTTATTTTCGAGCTATTTGTTACTGCTAAGTTGAAATACAAGTAGTTTTTTATATATTTACCTTATATCCCATGTCCTTCATGCATTCGTTTAATTCTAGTAATTGTTTTATAAATTTTTTTATTAGATACAAACTGGTAGATGCATACATGCACACATCTTTTATTTAACCCTCCCCCAATTCCCTCCCCATTTCCTCCCCCCTCCCTCCTTCTTATGTTCAGTTTAGTGATTGACTTTTTGATATGATTGTGAAAGTACATCATGTGCATTAGGGTGTCTTCCCCCCCACCCCATTACCTTCAGTTAAGTCACCTTCTTTGATCATCTAAGGTTTCTTCTTCTTCTAGAGTCTCTCTTATGACCCACTTTCTCCATAACTTCCACATATTAGGGAGAGCATATGATTTTTTACTTTTTGTGACTGACTAATCTCACTTAATGTAATGTTTTCCAGTTCCATCCTTTTCCCTGCAAATGAATGATTTTGTTCTTCATTTTTAAGGAATTTTCTATATAAACTTATATATTGTACATAAAGCATCAATTTTACTTATTTTTTTCAAGATTTATGCCTTTTATCCATTTATTTTGACTTAATACACTAAATAGAACAATGTAATAGTGAATAAAAGTACTGAGTGTTTAACTTTGCTTTGTTCTCAGTATTAGATGTAAAGCAGCCAGTCTTTCACTATTTTTAGTTGTTGTTTAGATTAAACTTTCTATTCCTTTTTTTTCTGATAGTTTTTACTATGAATAGGACTTAATATTTGTCAAATGTTTATCTATTGAAGTGATCATATGGATTTTTTATTGTATTTTGTTACTGTGGTGAATCAATTGAATTTTTTGTATGTTAAACTAGCTTTGCATTCTGGGTTAAATGTTATTTGATAATGATGTGAAACACATTTTGCACAGTATTGGATTTAATTTGTTATTTTTTAGGTGTCATCAAGTCTGTGTCTGAAGGATACTGGTCCGTAATTTTCTTTTTCAGTTTTTAGGGGAACTCTTCCAGTTTTTCCCCATTTAATATGATGTTGGCTGTGGGCCTATTTTATATTGCCTCTGTGATGTTGAGGTATATTCCTTCTATTCCGATTCTCCGCAGTGCTTTTAGCATGAATGGGTGTTGGATTTTATCAAATGCTTTTTCAGCATCAATTGAAATGATCATGTGATTTTTGTCTTTGATTCTGTTTATGTGGTGAATTACATGGATTGTTTTTCGTATGTTGAACCAGCCTTGCATCACTGGGATGAACCCGACTTGGTCATGGTGTATAATTTTCTTGATGTGGTTTCAAATGTGCATTGCTAGTATTTTGTTTAGCAGTATTACATCTAAGTTAATCAGCGATATAGACCTATAGTTTTTTCTTGAGCTATTTTTATTTGGCTTTGGTATTAATGTGATATTGGCTTCACTGTAATATTTTTTGTCAAGTTTTTGGCATTTTCTCTGGTTTTTCAAAATTAGTTTGGAGGTATTTCCTCTTTAATTTTCTGTATTTGTGTACAGTTTGTGTATTTTATTCCTTAAGTGTTTGATGCATTTCATCAGAGAAACCATGTGTACCTACGATGCTGCTTGTAAAAGATTTTGATGATGAAATTAATTCCTGTAGTTAGTATAGGACTAATTTTAAATTTCCTTTATTGATTTTGGTAAGTTGTGATTCTTAAGTGATTTGTCTATTTTATCTAAGTTTTTCAAAATTTTGCACAAATTTCCTAATTTTGCTTTATTTTTTAAAGTTTATAGGTTTTGTAATTGTATAATCTTTAACATTTCTGATTTGGTCATTTGTAATTTCCTCTTTTCTGGACCTGCATTCCTATGGGTTATTCAACCATCTTAATCTTTTCAAGAACCAACATTTGCCTTTGTGAATCTGTGTGTTATTTGTCGGTTTTGTGCTATTTATTATTTTCGTCTTTCTGCTTATTTTGGGCTTAACTGTTTTATCTTTTGTAATTTCTTTTTGCACCTTGGATTTTTTACCTCTCCAATGTAAGCATGCAGAAGAGGAACAATAGAGAAAGGGAGAACCTATCTCTTTGTCTTATCATGCTGATAGGATCTTTTGAAAAGGCCATAGGAGAATATGTGCTAAATTAACTTATTCATTCCATGCATTGAAATGTTCGATAATCATCATCTCAACAGCATCCCTCCTGGTAGTGAGGTGAGAGTATCTCAATAGGATAATACTATGCTGCTTTTAAGTAAGGGAAGGTATGTCCTTACTTAGCACTGAGGGAATGAATAATAACAGTACACTAGAATGTCATTCAAAAAACCACACTAACATGCATTGACTAATTAGTACTTTCTCAAAGTACTACACTTTACTAGGCATTATTTTTCCAGTATGCAGGTGATAAAAAATAAAAGGTCCTGAGAGTTTAAATAACTTGCTGAAAGTCACAGTTCATAAATGGAGGAGTCAGGATTGAAGCCCATGTCCCCTGAACCTCAAAACCTTTGGTTGTCTCACTGTGCTGATTTATGTCCCTTTGTGAGTGTCTGCTATTTTAGCAATTTTCAAATGTCTGTCTTTTGTCTATAACTGTTTTTAAAATTTTTATCTCATTCCCAAACCTATAAACTCTTTTTTATTTGAATATTCCCTTTAAATCGGCTCAATTACCTTAAGCATTTTTATTTTTATTAAAGTTTTACTGATACACCAAAACTGTAAAAATCATAAGTGTATAGCTTGATGAAGTTTCATAAATATGATTTAGAAACAAGCCTTTCTAGTACCTGGAAGCCTTTTTTGCCATTTTTCAGGTACTATGCTTCTGTCACTATCTTGATTTTTCTTCCTATTTCTGGAATAATATGTTATGTATTCTCTTATGTCTGGCCTCTTACTCTCAATATTTGTGAGATTCAGTTATGTTTTGTGTTATAATTTTGATTGCCTGATTATGTCACACTGTATGAATGCATCAGAATTTATTTATCAATCAACCCTTTATAGTCATTTTATTAGTTTTTAGGTTGAAGCTATTAAAAACAATTCCGCAATTAATATTTTCCTATATTTATCTTTTGGTGTACATGTGTATACATTTCTTAAATAGAATTGCTGTTTAATAAGATGTTCATACATATGTTCAGGTTTATCAGACATTGTGAAGTAATATTCCAAAATGTTTAATGAAGAAAAAAATTTTTGCTGGGCATGGTAGCACATGCCTGTAATCTCAGTACTCAAGAGAATAAGACAAGAGGATCCTACTTTTGAAGATAGCCTTACCAACATAGGAAAATGCTCAGCAATGTAATGAGACCCTATTTGAAAACAAAAAATTAAAAAAAAATACAGTTGGGAGTGTAGCTCAGGGGCAGAATGCCCCTTTTAATCCTTAGTAACACAGACATACACATACACACACACACACACACACACACACACACACTCACACACACTTATTTTGAAATGAAACAAATACTGTCATAAAAGGAAAACTAATATCACTGACCATAATTAGAGAATTAAATACATAATTAAAACATAACTTAAACAAAAGACTTCATTTACTTTTGTGCCACCTTCAGTGATTTTTACTGCCACACATATGTATCTACCATACTTTGGGAAATATAGGTCTATGACACAAATGAATAATTCATCATTTTCTGTTTGGTCTTGTTACTGCCTTGGCAGTCATTTTTAATTTTAAAATAAGATGTAATTGTATTTTTATTTCTTTTAAATAGCAGAGACATTATAGTTCTTTATTTGTATCACTAAAATGTTATTTAATAAAAAATATTGTATTTCAGTTATAGGAAATTTGTAAGCTTACTGTTTGCCACAATTTTCTTAATCTTTAAGTTATTGATAAGATAGGAGGCACATGTATGCATGTGTATGCTTCTTGATGCTTGTTAAGTGTTGGCAAGTGGAGCAAAGGAAACTTAGCACTGGAGTCAGTAGAGATTGATCTGAATAATGTTTTTTCCTCCTCATTGAGTCAAATTACTCAAATTATTTAATAATTTGAATTGCCAAATTTCTCTTACTTGATAAAAAGTATAATGAATTGTGTCTTAAAGTTACATAAGGATTAAATAAGATAATGGACTATAAGCTCCTGACACATAGTAGGTCTACTATAAATGGTTGTTTCCATTGGAAGACTTTTCTCTACGATTGGAAACTAAATAATATACCTCTTTAAAAACTAAACTTGCTTCTACAAATTTCTTAAATATATATATATATATTTCAGTATGTGTAAAATTATATTTAAAATGTTTTAATTCTCAAAGTTTATACCACTTCTAAGTGTCTTGTTAGTCTTTTGGAATAATTTATATGTAGAATCTTACTTTGCGGGCTATGCAACAACATGATAATAGCTGATCTTGTGTAATGTTAAGTATGACCTTGGCTTTGAAATCAAGGTATGTGGGGTTATATCTTGGCTGTACCACTTATGATGATGATGACAATTTATGTAAATTCTTTTAGAATTTAATTTCTTAATCCATAATCTAGAAAATTTAAGGGATTATAATACCTATCTCACATACCACAGTCACTCATACAATAATAGTTTTTAATAGGAACTTTGTATTTTTGCCTCACAGTACTCAAAGTACTTTGTATAATGAAAGCAAAGCTCTTCTTAGCCAGACAGAAGATACTTTTCCCACAGTTTGAGCTAGAAGCCACATTAAAAGAAATTTTTAGTCAGTCACAAAAAGTAAAAAAATCGTATACTCTCCCTAATATGTAGAAGCTAAGGAGAAAGTGGGACATAAGAGGACTCTAGATGAAGGAGAGACCTTAGATGAGCAAAGAAGGTGACTTAACTGAAGGTGATGGGGAATGGGGAGGGAAACACCCTAATGCACATGATGTACTTTCACAAACATATCAAAGTCAATCACTAAACTGAACTTGAGAAGGAGGGAGAGGGAGGGACTGAGGAGGGAATTGGGGAAGGGTTAAATGAGAAATGTGTGCATCTATGCCTTTACCAACTTGTACCTAACAAAGATGTATGATTACAATGCACCAATTTAAAAAAAAAATCACTATTTTAAATGAACAAACTCCTTTTATTTTGTCTGAACTTTGTTCAGAAATATAATCATGACACTTATCTCATTGGTTCTAGAGTCAGTAAAACTTGGGGGAAAAGTTTACAAGATCTCTTACAAGTCTGTTCTTTATCTTCCTACTTAACTTGCAAATTTATGTCTCTGTACCATGTGGAACAATATAAAAGACTATGTTCATATACCTGACCTTTGTAGGCTGTCATGCTTAGGACTTAGTGAGTTCTCTGCTCAGTGAACTAGCCCTTGATCTGAAGGTTTCATTTCAGCAACAGATACCACATTGATCTAATGTTTTTAAGTGCTCAAAACAATAGGAGGTGACAATCTGATCTTTCTTCCATCTTTAGAAATGCCAATTTTAATTTGAAAATGTAATAAATACAAACAATAGTAACAAAAAAACAGTGTTCATTTTGAATAAAAACCAAGAAACTTGTTTACTTATTTGTTTCAGAGATCTATAATTCTGAGAAAATTAGAGAAACTAATTTTAATTAGCTCACCTGTAAGTATGAGTTAGGTAAGCACTTCAAGTTACGTTAAAAAGCTGGGATGGAATTTATCAATAAATAAGTTACTTAGAAAGTCTGATTTGGGACCTGGGATTGTATATTTATAGTTCAGTACTTGGGCCGCTGGGAAAGGAGAATTATGAGTTCAAGGCCAGTATCAGCAACTTAGCAATACTCTGTTTCAAAATAAATGCATGAAAAAAAAGTTCAGCATAACTAGCAATCAGAAATGCAAATTAAAACTACCCTGAGGTTTCACTTAACCTCAATTAAAATGGCAATCATTAAAAACACAAAAGACAGCAAATGCTGGAAAGGGCGTGAAGAAGTGGGAACTCTAATACATTGTTGGTGGGATTATAGATTAGTGAAACCACTGTGGAAAACAGTATAGAGGATCCTCAGATGAATGGGAATGAACCTACCATATGACCCAGCAATACCACTTCTGAGTATCTACCCAAAAGAATGTAAACGAAACTATCAGACCAATGCAAGTGTATCTGTGTTTATAGCTGCACAATTCACAATTGCCAAACTATGGAACCTGCCAAGATGTCCATCAACAGATGACTGGATTACAAAACTAAGGATATGTACACAATGGAATTTTATTCAGCCATAAAGAAGAACAAAATGATGTCATTTCCAGGGAAATGGAGGGACTTGGAAAACATTGTTAAGTGAGATTAGTCAGTAACAAAAAGTGTGCACGCTTGTAATCCCAGCACTTGGGAGGCTGAGACCAGAGGATCCCCATTTGCGGCCAGCCTCAGCTACCTAGTGAAGCACTCTACAACTTAGTGAGACCCTGTTTCAAAATAAAGAATAAAAAAAAATAGGATTGGTGGTATATCTTGGAGGTAGAATGCCACTGAGTTCAATCCCCAGTACCGGAAAAAAAAAAAAAAAAGTGAAAAATTGGATGTTCTCCCTAATTTGCAGAAGCTAGGAAGAAAGTGAGTCATAGTAGGAACTCTAGATAAAGAAAGAGAAACCTTATATGAGCAAAAAGGTGATGTAACTAAAGGTGATGGTAGGTAGGGAGAAGAAAACACCCTAATGCACATGATATACATTCACAAACATATCAAAGTCAGTCACTAAGCTGAACATAAGGAGGAGGGAGAGTAAGGAAATGGGGTGCCAATTGGGGAAGGGTTAAGTGAGTGCTGTGTGCATGTATGCCTCTACCAGCTTGTACCTCATTAAGAGGTATAATTTAAATGCATCAATAAATAAAAAGGAAGTCTGGGTGTGTATCTCAGAGGTAGAATGCCCCTGACTACAGTCTCTAATATCAATAAAAATAAGTGGTAAAAATAGAAAGTCTGATTTATTTGATTACATACTATTGAGTTTATGATTTGAGAAGCTATGGAAACACTACATATTAGGGAGGAAAAACAGATTTAGCAAATTTATTTGGATCTGGAAGCCATCTGATTGTTGACTGACACTTCCATGGCCCTTCTTTGGCAGCTCAGTGAACAGTAGTTTGCAGTAGTGCTTGAAGTCAGAGACTGTCAACTCTTGAAAATCATTATCTGATTTGAGTGGCAAACACTTAAGCTACCTTTACAAATTCAAAGAGCAGCAAACTCTCCAGGTCACTTATGAACTGTGTGTAACACTCACTAACACCCATTGGAATATAAGCCTGAATATAATACTTTTCTCCATGGAGGGCATAGAGAATTCTTACTTTTGTAAGCCAATAGATAAAGCAGTAGTTGTAGATATTATCAATAGAAATAATCACCATTGAAAGAACTGGTTAGTAAACAGGGTTACTATTTTCTGTAGTGTTTATTTGCATGGTTAGCATTTAATGAATACATAATTCTAAATATAAATGTCTTGAATGTGCCCAATAAGACCAAACATAGAGGTTTAATTTCAGAAGTATGGAGAACTCTGTTCTATGAGAAAACTTCCACTATTGGAGAGGCAGTATTTGAGAGAGACGTCTGGTTTTTCTTCCTACACTTGGAAAAACTGCTTTATCTCTGTGGTGAAGTGAGGATCTAACAGCCACTACTCCATATCTGTATTTGAATATGATTTGGGTAAGTATGCTACAGACCAAACCCATTGGAATCATAGGTTCAGGTATCTGGCAATAAAGCTATTTTCAATTGCCATGATCCTGACTTCTGTATCTTCCCTTGAATTGGGTGAGAACTTGGAGGGAGAGAGGTAAGTGATTTATTGGTTCTCTTATCCCTGAGCCTAAATGTCATAAAGATATTTTCCAATGGACATATTAAGAGATTATCAGGGAACTCTATACTGGCTGTGCAAGCTGAGCTGCTTCTTATGAATGGAGTCAGTCATTTGCACACTGCAGGAATTAGGGGCTCAGCAATCAGCATTGCTGGCTATACACGATGCGGGATCAGTGGGGAGAGCTCAATAAATCTCTCCTCCTCACAGGAGAGTGGGAGCTATTGATCGCCAGTGGCTCCATTAGCTCTGTATGACTTCACTGAAATTAAAATCTTTAGGGCTTGATCCTCCCCTCAAAAAGCTCTATGTACACAGGGTCCAATCTAACCTTGTACAAGTAGTGGAATTTTTTTTTTCTTTCCCCTCCCTCACCAACATCTAGGTATTGGAGATGAACTGGATGTATCCTGCAGAATTTTAATAGGCCCCTGTTTAAAGTAGTGTCTCTGACCTTTATGAAATTAAGGAGCAGAGAATGCATTGCCAGTAAGACTTAAGAGATCACGTCCTTCTGCTGGCCTGTCTCTATGCATGTCTATAATTTTCCTAAGGAAAAAGAGCCTCCACAAAACCATCTCCAAAGCTCAGTGGGATGCATTTAAAATATTGGAATCAGGTAAATCCACTCTTAGTAACTATGATGAACCGAGACAGAAAGATACAGGATTATATGTGTGTTATATGCCAGAGGTTTTATCACTCTGGTGTATACTTTGTGGCCTTGTTATATTAATGGTAGGTCCCAAGATGTTTATTTTGTTCTTCTCTTGATTCTTGAGTCCATCAATAGATATAAACTAAAATCATTTCCTTGATATTCTCAGAGGGATAGTACTGAGCAATTGCTATTGAAAATTCAAGAGCCTCTGACTTGATGGAAAAAAAAGCAATGCATTTTTCTAATGTAGCATTATCTTCTTGTTACCTGAAATTCAGAGATAGACGGATATTGAAACAGCCATTTCTCATGGGAAATAATACTTCCCCATCTAATGGGACCACTTAAAAACATGTACATGCATCTGAGATTTGGAATAAGGCTTTTTCCCAAAGTACACCAGATTCACCAGGGTTGTTTGATGGAAAAATTACAAAGCCACGTCTTTGTGGGAAACCTCTTAGAAAGATAATGTAATATGTCATGACAACTGTTGGGTTGAATTTTGAAAATATAAACCACAAATGGATATTGTGAAATGTATTGACTTACATACTGTGTAGACATAACCCAAATAATTACTTCCTTTTATGGAGATTTTTAAGATGGGAGACTATCTGCTGCAAGATTAAAATTTATGCTAGAGCAGAATAAACTAAACATAATACAATTAATTCTCTATATTGCCTTAATCAAGTCAGATGAACTAGATACTCTGAATTTCCTTTAAACCCTGTGATTCTGGAGAGTCACTTTTCCAACCAATGTTAAACAGCTAGAAATGTGAACTTGGCAAAATATATCTGGTCAACTCAAAACTATCCAATGTGATGAACTCAGTTGCTGAGTCTGAATTTGTTTCTCAGTCAGTCACACCATTAGAATTATTGAATGGGGCACCCTAAACTAACTTGAATAGGAGTTGGAAAAGTTTTATTAATTTATATAATTTATATATTCACAGTCAGCCTTTAAAACATGCAAGGATTTAATATGAGTTAGAAATATAATTCCCATCTTTTCTAATTATATAATCTTATGGGAGAAGTTAGAGTAAAATGACTCTTGTTATCCCTCTCTTCCAGTATTAGATAGCATGCATGGGCACGTGCACACACACATACACACTGACGCACACTCACTCACATACTCACATGCAAGGATGTTCATAGGAACTTTCATTCACAGGGGTGTTTGAATTCTGAAACAGTTTGACATGGTTGGTATTAATTAGTTACAACTTAATGGAGTAAAGTTTGAAAGAATACTGTGCTTTGCTAGGGAGGCATGAGTGATGGGCTTTGCAGGAGATGAAGAAACATGTCCCCTTTAGAAATAGGTCTGATCTGAAGCTGCAGGTGATGTCTGTGTGGCAGATCTGAAAGCATTTCTACTGCACTCCTCCTCAGGATAAAAAGAGATATAAAAAAGATATCTTGTGAAAGAGGGAAGGATAAGCCAAGAATTAATGATTTAATTCTACCTTTGAGACAAGGCATTAAAAAAAAAAGTGAGCTTGAGCCCTTCTTCATAAGTTCAAGATGTGAGCCCTTTGTTTACAGTGTGGTAGATGGGGTGTCTGTTGTCTTATGATCTAGAGCTCGGCTCAGGTTCTTGTTCAGCACAGAATGGTTGTTTCCTAATGGGTAAGTCACTTAACCTTTGTGTGTTGTAGTCTTTTCATCTGCAAATAGAGATGATAATGCTCACTAGGGATGTGTTGCTAAGATTAGGCAATATATGATTGTGAAGAGCAATATATATGCTAAATAATAATGGCAATGTTGTCTATCAGAGCAAGTATTTGGATAAGAGAGCTAGGCAGTTTTGTGAATACCATTTCCTGCAGAGAAAGGCGTTAGCAAATGATTACCAGGTCTATGGGATTCCTGTTTTATAACTGAGTAAGATTATTTCCTTCCAAACCCTATCCTTTTCCCCCACATAACTAATACGTTTTTTGGAAATTAAATACCAAGTTGTTTTGTCTAGGAGTTAAAATAAACAATGTCCTGTGAGAATCCTTTTTGCTAGGTCCTGATTATTTTCCTATTTTTTGTTTTATACTTTTACTGATGTACTTTTTGTGATACAATGTAATTATACATCATAGTGAGCTTCAAACTGATACAAATAAACATGTACACACTACTTGTATTTCCCTCTGTATCCTACCCAGCTCCTCTCTCTTCTGTATGTGTTAGTGAGATTGGTAGTGGTATCTTCATTTATGGTCATAACATTACTTGAAACCATTTCCTTCCTCTATCTTCTCTTTCCCCTTTCTCCTCCATACCTAACTCCCTTCCACCTTTAAGTTATAATCTTCTTCCAAGAGTTTCTAAATTTTGACATTGAGCCCCATTGTAATTTGCAGTGGAGAGACCCAAATCTTAGCCAGGTCTGAAGGTTATCAATTTATTGAACCTATAATCTCAAGATCTCCTTTCTTTTCCATTTATAGAGAATGTACTTCCTTAGCATCCTTATCCTCCTGTATCTCTCTTTCTGTTACCTAAACCCACCTTACTTGCTCAGATCCTTTACAGGATTAGAAATGGTACAGCTGGAAGGAAGACCCTCTAATGGACACCTCTGTAACATAGAGACAAGCATTTTGTTAAGGGTCAAGAGACTGCTACCACCTCTCTTTCTTGAGCTATTCCTAATAGCATGTTGCTATGCTCTGATGTGAATATAGAGGCATAAGGTCACAGCAAGAAAAATGTACCTTCCCCCCCACTCAAAGCATAGGTTCACTAGAAAATAAAGAAAAAGAGCTCTTCAGTTGGGTTTTTAACAAACCACAATTTGCAGAAGGATGGAGGTGATAGCAAGGGCATGGCCACTTAATTTCAGATGTGAATTTTTGCTCCTTACTTAAAGGAGAGATCTTGGTAATTGCATCTCACACCAAGATAGCACTTCATCCATTTCAAAATATGCTTCTATGAATTATGTTTTTGAGCATCACCATACAACTCTATGGAACAGAATGGGTATTTTTTCCCTATATTATGGGTGAATAAACTGGGGCCTCCAGAAAAACAATTAGAAGTTTAGGGTCTTCAGGTTCCTTTGTAGGCAAAAAGGGACTAGAGTTGAAGTCTCCAAAACACAGTTTTCATCATGTAATACAGTTATTTGAAGATATTCATTTGTGAATCTGGGAAATAGATCTTCTGAAAGTTTTTTTTTAACTTTATAGAATAGATTCTTGAGTAAAATGTAGTATTTATTGTAAACAGCTTAGACAGAATGATATGATTTCAGGGTTCTCAGAAGCATCTCTTCTACTACTCTATAATAATCATGCCATATGTGTTTGGAGGACTCTTTTCTCCTTGTGTTCCATATAGGAGAAAAGTCTTAAAAGCCCGGGCATCTCTAACAGAGATGACATGGTACCTGAGTTTGACTTCATATCTTTTCCTGTAAGCACATTAATCAGAGAGGGAGGTAGAACATGCTGGCAGAGGTTTCACACTTTAAATGAAGGCAGAAAGTGCCTTAAGAGTACAGTTCAGCTCAGGAGTGTCCTATAGAAAACTTGTCTGTGTTAAAAGCCCATACTGTGTCAATGGAATGCCCTTCCTTGAATATACCAATCTCTGCATATGCTGGGACATTTGGCAACCTTCGGGGGCCCCACACTGTTATACAGCCAGCAACAGCACAGGCTGCACAGATGGGCAAAACTTGAATCAAAGAAAGGAAATATTTTCCCCTTACCTAGAATATACACATTGATCTACTTGGACAAGGTCTTCAGGTGGCCACTGACAATGGCTAACCTGTTATGTCCCCAATTGGCCTGGTGTCTTCTTTCAACCTAAACTTCGGTGGCATTGATATTCACAAACCGTTTAAAGTCTATTAGGATGCTCCCACCACTTGTACACTCATTCTTAATTGCAGTATGCAGCCTGTGATAACCATCTGCTTAAGCAGCCACATTCCTTACTCATTCAGACTCAGTGAAATTAAAATATTGATAAGAATAATTTCACAGGGTGAGAAAGTTAATAGAGGAATTAGAGTTGATACGCCTTTTGAATTCAGGTTGAACATCGAGGTTTGTCCATAAGCATTGGCACAATGTTTTATGTTGTTGAGCATGGGCCATTGTAAATGAGCACTTTTATCTGTAATGAGGAAGATATTGGCTCATCATCCCAGTAGAGTATGAAGGACTTGTGCAGATTTGACAAATTTACTTCAATTTTCTGTATGTTTCCTAGGTTTCTATGGAGGAGAATATAAGTTCAGAATAGTCCTCCTTAGAGAAGGGCTTTTTAAAAAATTTTGTTCCACAGATATTTGTTGACATCTTACCAAGAACTCCCGCTATCACCTGCTGAGTGGGGTGTCCTTTTGCTCAGACAAGACAGAAATCAAACAATGCCAACAAAGTACTTATTGCATCCATTCACAGAGTAAGGTAGCTACCCTATCAGTACAGTAGCAAGGAAAAGTGGGTATCTCATAGTCTGAGCAGGAAAGGAAGTCAAGGGGAAAATAGCATGTATATGTTTCAAATCAAATACTAACACCTTTACAAGCTACATAGAAATCTCTTATTATACTTGTGCAAATTTGCATGTGGTGAAAAATGTGCCTAAAATTTGTTAAATCTCCCCTCTCCCATGAATCTTTTAACATATGAATGCATTTAAATGAGAGTCTTGTCTCCATTACTTTCTCACAGCCGTCCTGGTCAGGTCAGCTTGCTGAGTTCCATGTCTCCTGTTGCTTGTCAAGAACAGTGAATGTGGCTGGGGAAGGTCCTCCTCCATTGATCTCAAGCATGGAGCATACAAGTCCTTTTCTTTTCAACAGTCACCAACTTAAACGTAACCCAATGTTCCTCACTGTTGAGGAACATTTATGAATGAGTACATGTTAAAAAAAAAAAAAAAAAAGCATACTACTACAATCTTGCTATATCAGTAAAGACCTAGAGTGGGCAAACTCGAAGATTCATTCTGGATAGAATCATTTTCTAAGAAGATAGAATTACCTACATAGTGGCGGAGCAAAGCAGAGGACCTGGGAACAGGAAGGATTAAAGCAGCCATCTAGACAACCTTCTGTGAAGTGGGGGGAGGTAAACAGTAAGGTGAGAGAGACTGGTGAGCACCAAGAAGTCACCACTAACTCACAAAATAACTCAAATTAAGGATCAAAATTCTGCAAAATTCATTGATTCCTGTAAACTCAATTCGGACTAATCATAGAAGAGCAGATTGGAAACCTCAGTAAGGATTAAAAGCCCACTTCCCAAGAGTTTCAGTAGAAACTTTTTCTAAGAAGATAGAATACCTATATTGTCATATTTAGCTAAATACAGAAATAGGATATGTTCAGTCAAATTTATTCAATTTGTGGTTGACAATTGACAGGTGGGGTGGGTAATTCACCTCCCAGAACAGAACAGTTTTCTTAATTCCATTAAACTTCATAAAATTGTTCAAACTTTTTTTTTTCAAGAATGCTGACTTTTTCCTTGATGGATTTTGGGCAATTTTTTCATTTAGACGATATACCATGTGGTAGACCTACCCAGATAAGTGAATCAAGATCTGAAGGACTTAGAGCATAGTCTGAGTTAACCAAGAAGCAAATACTTGTATTCAATAAAGAGCAGTTTGTTCTCATTTTGGAAATAATTGTGATGGAGAGGGAAGATGTTATATACAGTGGTTTGGTTATTGGGTCAGCAACATGAAATAACTCTTCTTTTTCCAAAGTTTTCATTGGTGCACTGTAATTTATGTAATAGTGGGATTCACAGTGATACATTCTTATATACTCATAACACTATTTGATCTGTTTACTTCCCTTCCTCTCCTTTCATCTCTCCAGTGATTCTTTCACTACTCTTTTGGTCTCTCTCCTCATTTTCTCATTTTCATGAGATTCCTCTTTACTTTTTTTTTTTTAATTTCCTCGTTTCCACATATGAGAGAAAGCATGTGGCTCTTGATTTTTCTGTCTAATCTCACTTAGCATGATGTTCTTTATTCCACTCATTCTCTTGCAAATGACATAATTTTGTTCTTTATGGCTGAGTAAAACAACATTGTTGTATATATCATGTTTTCTTTATGCATTCATTTATTGACAGACACTTAGGCGGTTTCATAATGTGGTTATTGTAAATTGTGCTGCTATGAACATGGGTTTGCATGAAACACCATAGCATTCTGATTTTAGTTCTTTTTGAAAGATACCAAGGAATTGTAAGCCTGAGTCATATGGTGGTTACATTCCTAGTCTTTTGAGAGACCTCCATACTGATCTCCATAGGGGTTGTACTAACTTACAATCACATTAACACTGTATAAGGGTTCCTATTTCTCACATCTTTGCCAGTATTTGTTATTGTTTGTATTCTCAATGATTGCTATTCTAACAGGAGTTAGATAGAATCTTAGTATTTTGATTTGCATTTCTTTTTTTTTAATTTAACTTATTTTTTCAGCATGGATTTTTTATACATTTCTTGAGTACAACAGGGTTACATAGACATTTATGATGTATCCCAGCTGGGCCCTCTCCGCCCTGGCAGTTGCTTTCTGTATATATGAGCAATTATACTGACTCTTCTGCTATGGGTACATTGGCGTCTCAAAGTCTGGAGATTGCCCCTAGGATGCGTAGATGAAAGACCTTCCTACTTCTTGGAAAGTAAATATATGACCCTAAAGGAGTATGGTTTTATGACTCTAGAAAGTTTGCTTTACCAGGCTATGTTAAGAATGTGGACTATACGTGATTTGCATTTCTTGATTGCTAATGATGTTGAACATTTTTCTATATTCTCTTGGTCATTTGTATTTCTTCTTTTGAGAAATATCTATTTAATGTAATTGTCCATGTATTGATTATATTATTTCTTTTAAAATATTTTGATGTTTTTTAGTTTTTTTCTATATTCTAGATATGAACTCCATGAAAGAACTCTTTTGGGGACTCAATATTAACAGAAGCATATTTTCTTTGAAGGGATAGGAAGAAAGTTGGGGGAATGGGAGGAGATGGCTAGGAGACCTTATAGGGGGATGGGCAGAAAGTACGTACTGGGATTACAGTCATTTACCACTGTGCCCAGCTCCAAAATATTCCCCATATTTTCTGCAGAATTATTTGATATGTACTTGGGGAAGTGATTACTTTGCATGTCTAGACTTCATATTGCCAGACATCTTATTAGATTTTATTCCTCACCATACACTGGCTGTAACTCTATGTAAGGGAAAAGTTTATCTTCAATCATAGTACATACGCCATTTTTGTTCATGGAAATATCTTTGTCAATTAGAAAATAAATAGTGAAGGTAATTATTACCTGCTACACAGAAATGATTTAAATATTGACTGATTATTTAGCTGTCTCTCATTTTCTTATAAACTAATACAGGGTTTTGATTACAGATTTAAGCTAGAATTATTTCTAAGTTTCTTCAAATTAGAGAAAACAAGTATTATGACCCACTATAGATACAATATAACTTGAAAATATGGATTACTATGCATATTAAGCAAGTAGCAAGTATCTATTGATAGAGCTGCCCTTAAAATTACTGCCTACTTATTGAAGATAACTAGTTTTCTTTTATCCAACATGACAAAACTGCAGGTTTTGCATAAAAAAATTGTTTTACTATATGTGTGCTTTTTTTTTTTTTTTTGCGGTACTGGGGATTGAACTCAGGGGCATTCTACCTCCGAGCTACACCCCCAGCCCTATTTTTTATTCTTTATTTTGAAACCGAGTCTCACTAAGTTGCGGAGTTCCTCACTAGGTAGCTGAGGCTGGCCGCGAACCCGGATCCTCAGGTCTCAGCCTCCCGAATGCTGGGATTACAAGCATG
>PVLC010015344.1:0-17481 GCA_004027655.1 Graphiurus murinus | reverse complement strand
TCGGCATGTGTACTTTTTTTAAAGCTGAAAATCTCACAAATATGAATGAAAATTAGACTGTATGGGGACAAAAGATTTGAGTTTTTCGCAGAACTATGTGTATAGTTTTCTGAGCCTTACCAAATGAAGAAAGATATAATTTTGATTCTAATATTGAAATATGGATACATATTAAATAAGACCATTAATATCTGAAAATTTATGCCTTTCTCCCTCCTTTCATCTTAATGGAGATGTATGAAAATTACTTCAATGAGTTAAAACTTTCTATTGTGATGGTTGTTTATTTGAAACATCTATTGGAGCTCTGTTTGGTTTCAGTGCTATGATAAAGAATCTGAGCAATAGACCAGATGCTTTCTATTTCAGCTGTTCAGATGTACCTGGATGTCAAGTCTTCTGGGTGATGCTGGCAGCTAGGATGTAAGCTTGGAGGGAGTTCCTTGGTACTAACTTCAGGATTAGATGCTACTGAAAAGGGAAGGGATGTTTTAGAGAACAGATGTTCTACCTATAGCAGAAAAGACAAATGAGGCAAGCATAATTTGAATACATCCGAGTCTGCATGTGTGACTAGAAATCAACAGGAAGTATTTCAGATCTGAAAATGAGCCTTTCACCTTCCAGGGGAGGGGCCCCTGTTGCATGACACTAGATTTTGCCTAACAGTATAACCCTGGATTCTCAGTAGACACATTACCAAATTGCAATACTCTGGCTGCCTGTGAACAATTTCCACACAAGCCAAATTATCAGAGTTGAATGGAGCCCTTTTGTTTGCCAACTATGTTTCCAATCACCATTAGTGGAGGGGAATTGGTCCAAATAAACTGTCTCTGAGTGGTCCTGCCAGGACCCACTTCTGTGGCCATTGAGTAGCACATGAACAGCCCTTCCTGCTGGAGAACATGTATATGCATGTACATACACAAACCGCTAAGCATCCTCTCTTCCCTAGCATATTAGGGGTTAAAGAAATGAGTTATAGCAGAAAAAGCAAGGAGTAACAACCAGCTCCCTCAGTAATTATAACTCAAACATAACTCACATTTTAAAAACCAATTTTTCTACATTGAGTAGAATTTAACTAAATAATTTTATCCCCTTCCCTTTTTGGTACAGATAATTGAATCTAGGGGCACTGTACCACTGAGCTACAACTGCAGCCCCTTATTTTTTATTTTCAGACAGTATCACACCCTAAGTTATCAAGGCTGGCCTCCAACTTGCAATTCTCCAGCCTCAGCCTTCACATCCTTAACATCACAGATGCTCGTCTCTGCACCTGGCTAATGATTTTGACTTTTTGGCATATTTGTGGAAAAGTCTACATATAGTTTTTTTTATCAGTCTCATAATAAATAGCATAGGGGAAAATCCTATGGGGGAAATTCACATACACCATGAATTTTTGCATCTGTCGGAGAAAAAATATTTCTTGCCCTTGTGCTTCTATTATATTATTTGTTTCTGGATCTAAAACTTCAAAGTTTTAATAATACATAGATAAGAAGACTTTTAGCTGCAATATCACTATGCTGTCTGATTATTTTCCAAAAGCAGATTTTGCTTGCAGAAGTCTGAGTTCATCACCCAGGGTATATTGTCTGTGCCAGACTCTTAGATACAAAACACAATAGGGAAAGAATTGACATCTACTTGCATTGGTTCCTGAATAGCTGCATTCCACATATTACAGGCTGTTTTAGGATCTGAGAAATATCTAAAAAATATGTATTTAAAAGTAGACCTGGTTTAGCCAAATCCCTTTAAAGGTTCATTGATCCAGCCAGGATTGGCCACCAGAATCTCAACTACAAATGTGATTTTGTGTTTCATACATTTATAACCTTCATATAACTCTCACTGTTCTTGACATTTTGGAACAATATGTTCTTTAAACATTTGTAAATATACAAATCTGTAAGCATCACCATGCAACAAAACTCCTAAGCATTGTGGTGTAAGGGAACTAAATTTTTTTGAGGTTGTCTTTATGACTGCTACTGTATCCAGTGACAACAAATAAAGAGCAACAAAGCAACTCTGCAATGTAGATAGCAATTTACTTGCCTAGGCTCTATCATTAGTTAATTAACTCACTTTTGCATCGATGACAGCCTTATGTTACATTCATAATTGTGCCTACAGAAAGGAGACATTTCTAGGAATCCTGGACATTCAGGTTCAACAGATATGTACTTTATTGATCATAAAAATTAAGATGTAATATTTTATTTATTTGTGGTATTGGAAATTCAACCTAGGGGCATTTTACCTCTGAGTTACACCCCCAGCCCTATTTTAATTTTTAATTTGAAACAGCATCTCGCTAGGTTAATGAGATGCTGTTTCACTTGCTGAGGCTGTCCTCAAACCTGCCATCCTCCTCTCTCAGCCTCCCAAGTACTGAGATTTCAGGGATGCACCACTACACCTGGCTTGGATGTAATATTTTACCACAGACTAAATGGGACTAAGTTGCAAGAGTATTCACCTATCTAGGAATGTAATCTTTTCTATATCCTTATGACTTTTTTGCAAAGAAACCAAAGACTCATGGATTACATTTCCTACTTAATAGACTTACAGTGACTATGAGTGCTTGAGAGTTTTGCTCATCTACCTGTACAATACTTCCTTCTAAATGACTGTCTCTTGTATATATCTTTATTCTTCAATGTGTAAACTAAAATTCATATATAAATATGTTAATATTATTACTTATGTTGTTTCACCCATGTTTCTTAGATATTGTTAAAATTCTTATCTAGAAGTATCAAACAGAAATGCATCTGTCAAGTTTAGTTCAATATTATCTTGATTCTCTGCTTTTACTGTTCTAGTGTGGCATTTATTTGATTCCTTTCTGTGTTTCAAACTTATCCATGTTTTGTGGTAATCCATGAAGGAATAATCACCTTCTTAAATCATAGCCAGGAAAATACAAAGATATTTTCTCTAGTATTTAAAATTTCATAGATTTTGGTCTACTCTGTATTTGGAGCATTAGTTAATTTTGTTTAGATTTCTTAGAGTCCAGCCTATGCAGTACAGTTAATCAAGGTGGTATATGATACTAAGGCACAAACTACTATTTTTATATGTATTCTTTAAAATATTTGGCTAACCTGGGCATAGTGGCACATGCTTGGAATCCCAGTACTTGGGAGGCTGAGTCAGAAGGACCACAGGTTTGTAGCCAGCCTCAGCTACTTAGTGAAACCCTCTGCAACTTAGTGAGGTCCTATTTCAAAATAAAGAATAAAAAAAATAGGGCTGGAAGTGTAGAGTTGTAACTTGGAGGTAGAATGCCCCTGGTTCAATCCTCAGTACTGAAAAAAAAAATTGGCTAATTTTCTCCTGTGTTGTGGCAGTCAGTAAGATTTTATTCAGTACCAGAAGGCGCTAACATCTAATTTGAATAATATGTCTAAAGTTGTTTTTTTTTTTTTTATCTCCCATACTAAAATCATCAAAATGAACCACAAGAGCCAGGTGTGGTGGCACATTTCTCTAACACCAGTACTTGAGAGGCTGAGATAGGAGGATCACAGGTTCGAGACCAGCCTCAGCATCTTAGCAAGACTCTGAACAACCTAGTGAGACCCTGTTTCAAAACAAAACAAAAGGCTCTGGGTTCAATCCATAGTACCATAAAAATTAAAATGCAAAAATTAAACTATAATCATGAAAATCCATGGATCATTTCTAAGAAGTGGCTGCTTAGGGAATAAGATTTCAAGAAGAAAAAATATGAACTAAATTTTAGATATTAAGAATGATTCTCTTAAAGGCATTTTATTTTTAAAATGAGTGGAAAAAGTTATCAGGAAATTTTTAAAGCAGTAGGCTTTGTTTCAATCTTTCTTTCACCATCTGGTCAATCAATACCCATGGATATTTTTAAGCTGTGATTAAGTATATTAATTCCTAGTATGTTCTATTCATTCTTCTTCACTGTATATTATTACACATTTTTTCTTTTTCTTTCTTTATAGTTTTATTGGTACATTATAGTCTCACATCATACTGAAGTTCACAGTGATACACACAGCATTTGGTGAGCTTTTCCCCAGCTCCCACATTTTAATTCATTTAGGAGCCAAACTCCCTAATTTCTTCTACTTCTCCCCAGTCTCTCCCTCATTGTATAATCACATGCAGATACTCACTTTTTGTTTCAATTTATATTACAGCTTCCAAGATTTAAATTTAGGTAAAATTTTTTCATAATTATCTAAAATTTTCCTGATGCTTTCATTCTACAAATTTTGTATACTTTTCTATATTTTGAAGGATATTGAGCATCTCATGATAATGGGTACTGGGTGACAAATACCATCTATGTGAACTATTTTGCATTTTCCAAATACATGGCCTCAATTCGTTCCCATCATTTTTTCAGATGCCTCAGGCATCAATGAAAATAGGCTTATTAATTGCTAAGTAAGTCATTTTCCCACCATTATAATCTTTTTCCATACATCATTTGTGCATTTACTGTGCGTGACCACGCTTACCAAACATGAACCTACTTGCCAAGTGAAATACATGTTTCCTAGAAAAGTAGATATTAGACTCACATAAAATTCCTACACAAGTCATAGCATCACTTATGATCATTGTTGAATAAATAAATGCTGTCTTACTTATTTAGATAGGAAGGCCTGAAGTAATGTACATTTTAGAGAAAAGGTGTAGGGTGGAGAGAAAAGTCTTTCTCTACATTCCTTGACATGGGTTAAAGGTTTTCTTTTCTAGATAATCTTTCCTGGTCCTCTCAGTGAAAGATTATCTCTGATTTGTCAGAGCAAATTCTTGAAATTAACTTCCTTCTTCATTTTTTTCTTCTACCAATTATAATATTGTTACTAAGTTCATAATTCTATGTCTCAAGTAACCTTGGACTCATGTGGATTCTATTTTAGCTCTTAATTAGCAGACCCATAATTTTAGGTAAACCTCAATTGTGACCCACATAGCCAGTTATACTGACTAGTCTATAATTTCATAATCCAAGTGCATAGAGAAAGTGCATGCTTGAATACATCTACATCATGGATTCGCAACCTTATTAGCTTAAATTACTCAGCACCCCCTGTATGCTTCCACTGCCCCTTGTTTTTATTCAGTGCCTCCCAATTGCACCCAAGGCTTCTACTCTCCCCCTGGAATTATTCCAGCATTCCTCTGGGGGGTGTCCCTGATTTTGAGAATGTATGATAGATTTACAGACACTTTGAGTTATATGGATTTCTAGACAGAATTAAAATATCATCCAAAAAAGTATTAATAAAATTTGCCACATAATCTCCTGTGATGGTTGGTCTCTGGACTAATTCCTTATTTACAACATTACTCTTCGAGCATCCTTAGAAATATTTGAATCACTTTCATTTTTAAAATAAATTGGAGTTTTTGAGCAATTTTAGATTCACAGAAAAATTGAGTGGAAGGTACAGAGATTTTTCTATATACCCCTTATCTCCATGTATGCATAACCTGCCCTGTATCAACACCCTCCCCTGGAGTTATACACTTGTTACAAAGATGATCTCACATTGACACATCTATCACCCAAAGTCCACAGTTTACTCTGCAGACACAGAAGACACCAGCCACAGAAGTTTTTTTAAAAGTAGCTCATTGTAACTTTTTGAGAAATAAACAATAGCATATTATACAACATGAATGAGTTAACTTCAGCTATATGCAACATTTATTTTTATTTTTTTTTCGGTACTGGGGACTGAACTCAGGGGCGTTCTACCTCCGAGCTATACCCCCAGCCCTATTTTTTATTCTTTATTTTGAAACCGAGTCTCACTAAGTTGCGGAGTGCCTCACTAGGTAGCTGAGGCTGGCCGCGAACCCAGATCCTCCGGTCTCAGCCTCCCGAATGCTGGGATTACAAGCGTGCACCACCACGCCCGGCAATATATGCAACATTTAAACCTTACACATGTAACACAAAATAAGGATGCTCCCAAATGTTAATTATACATATATAATTATATATAATATATTTAATTATATATATTTAATTTTAAGAGACAGTAATTGTACAGATTTATTGGGTAGTGTGTGATACATTAATTCAGGTGTAGATTGTATAATGATCAAATCAGGTTGATTAGAATATCCATCACCTCAAACATTTATTATTTTTTGTACTGAAGCAGTCAAAATCCTCTCTTCCTGTTTTGAAATGCAGGTTGAATATCCCTCATCTGAAATACTTAGAACCAGAAGTATACTGGATTTCAGATACTTTTTCAGATTTGGGGATATTTGTATATACACAGTGAGATATCTTAAGGATGGGACCAAAGTCTAAACTCAAAACTTACTTAGCTTAATATATACCTTAAACACATAGCCTGAAGATAATTTTATACAGTATTTTTAAAAATGTTGTGCATAAGACCATTTGGTGACATGGAATTTTCCACTTCTGGTGTCATGTCCACACTATAAAAGATTTTGATACATTTCAGATTTCAGACTAAGAATGCTCAACCTACATACAATATATTATTATTATTAACTGTAGTCACTCTACTTTGCTTAATAATATAGTAATTTATTTTCCTAACTATAATCTTGCACATATTGACTCATAAGCCTGTCTTTGTCCCCCTCTGTTTTGACAACTGTCATGGATAAAGCCTTGTCTGTGATTCTCCTACATATATTTCTTTCCTTTTTTTTTTTTTTTTCTTGGTAGTGGTGATTAAATTAGGGAATTCTTCCTACTAGCTACACCCTGGCCCTTTTTTATTATTTTATTTTGAAACTAGATCTTGTTAGGTTGCTAACCTTCTGTGATCCTCCTGTTTCAGCTTCCCAAGTACTAAAATTACAAGTTTGTACCACCACGCCAGGGTTTCCCTCTATATATTTCTTATACTTATATGAATACATGCCTTATCTACCCTCTAGAATGGGAAGGTTTTTTGACTGCATGGACTTCTTTTGATCTATTCTCATGGTATCAACTTGGCTTACTTCCTTGGATAAAGTAGAGGTATATAGGTAAATAGTTGTTGAATGCATAAATGTATAATAATTATATAGAAAGCATTAATTAGAAAATTATAGGTATAAATAAAACCAAAGAAAAGAAACCTGTTTATGTTGGTTCATTTCCTCCTCATCCTGCTTTTATGCAAAGCACAAATTCCTCCATTGATTATTTGGATTTTCATTCCTTGAACAGGAGCGATGCACCAGACACAGAAGGATATGTTCTGCCAGTTTTGAGCTGCTTAGAATTCATGTGTGCAGAATTATGAAACAGACCCAAATATGTTGGCTTATCTTAGGCAAAACACAATTTCCTAGCTTTTAGGAAAATAAAGAAGTTTAGAAAACTATGGGAGACTTGTAAAAGACTCAGCAGTCTAGTGGTTCTTAAACGTTGCTATTTTGATCACTGTTGTTACCACTATACTTCTCCTTGGCATTTCAGGAGAGTTCCTTATTTGTCTGTGCTTCAAAGTACCACATCTGTGTGGTGGCAGACATATTTGGGGGCTTAAAATATTGCAATATAAATAAATGAATAGAATTCAATTAACTTGTTGATTGCTTGTTATGTGGGAGATCTTTAAAGTCTCTGATGTGTGAAGGGAAGGATACCAATAAGCAAATTATGATCTAGTGGAGAAAATAAATGTATTTCCAGATAATATTGCAAGGGACATTGAAAATGAGCTATCTAAAGTGGTATAGATATTGTCTACTTGAAGGAAAGGAATGGAAAAGAGAACTTGGGACATGTTTAGATTCTATGTGTCTGATTTTACAAATCATGAATATAGTAAGACAAACAGACTTTTAATTCCAAGTTTGCTTATAAATCACAGAGCATGGGATTTAAAAGGAAGATAGAAAGCCTTTCTGGCACGATAAAGTAACAGGTGCTGCTGTCTTAACCTACTCTGATTACACCAAAACATTGGAATCACTCATAGTACTAATTTTTAACCATTACTGAAGGAATTTTATTGTACTACAAGAGCACCACTATCCGGTTTAAAAAATCCCCTAAATCATAATCTGTGAAAATCATATTTACAGAGTGCAGAATTTTATCTTGACACCCAATAAGCATAAAGAAGATTTCAGAAAATTGATGTTGGCCCTTATTCAATCAGTTTCATTGGCTATCCTTTATTATCAACACCAAGTAGTTAAAAATGAAGAAGAAACAGGAAAAAACAGAAAGTATAGAATTACCTCTATCTGTTCTTTACTCTGTGCTTACTATATTTTAGATTCTAAGTGGTTTTTTTTTTTTTGTTGTTGTTTTTTTCTTTTTTTTTTTTGGTGATACTGGGGATAGAACCCAGAGGCATTCTACCTCTGACCTAAACCCCCATCCCAATTGGAAACAGGTTTATAGGAGTCTCACTACTTGTTGAGGTTGTCCTGGAACCTGAGATCCTCCTGTCTCAGCCTCCCAAGTACAGGGATTACAGATGTGAGCCATCATGTCTGGCAAGATTCTAAGTGTTTTTACTGATTCATTTAATTGCAAATTAACAAGTTATAGTTGTATATATTAATAGGGTATAAGGTGATATGATATGATATAATTATATCACTGATAGAATTCACAAAATCTCTATAAGAGAGGATCTATTTTTATTTTTATTCCTCCATCACTTGCTCTCTTGCTTCTGGCCTCCATTATGTGAGAGCAAAGGCTCTCTCTCTCTCGGCTTCTATCTCCATGCCCTGAGAGCCACAGTCCTTGGCCTCACATGGACTAAACCCAAAACTGTGAGCAAATCTTCCTTCCTCTAAGTTACTTGGTCAGTTCCTAAGATTATAGTAAATGCAAGAATCTTGAATAATACAATATTACAAAACTAAGAGTTGCATATTTTTTCCTTGTGGCAGTTATTGGGTTTTATATATATATAAATATATATGGAATATTTAGTTACTAAGAATGGATCCTTTCCCACAAATAATGGTTTTCATATTTAACATTGTGTGTGTGTGTGTGTGTGTGTGTGTGTGTGTGTATAAATGGAAATTGAACCTAGCATGTGTGAGGCCCTGGATTTAATCCCTAGTAACAAAAACAAAAACGAGCAAAAATCAGTGTGGTTTATGAACATAAGCTCTAGAATCAAGCCAATCTAGTTTTAAATCCCAGCTCTACCACTATCTAGATGCTGAATGTAGAAAATTAAACTTTTTAAGAGGTGATAACATGCTTATTGAGTTAGTGTGCAAATTTGTTAAGATAATGCATATAAAACTCTTAGCACAGTATCTGTCATATAATAAACCTTTAAGAAACATCAGTTGTCTTTTTTTTTTTTTCATTTTTGGTACTGGGATTAGACCCAAGTACCTCTGAGACCGAAGCATTCTACCCTGGAGCTACAACACCAGCCCTCTTTATTTTTTATTTTGAAACAGGGTCTCACTAAGTTGCTGAGGCTCTTGCTAAGTTGCTGAGGTTGGCTTCAAAAAGTTGTCATTTATTAATAGCTATTATTACTTGAATATATTTTGCTTTCATGTGGAACAAACAAAAGACTACATTAACCCAGTTGACCTAAGTGCATAAATAAAGCAGAAACAACAAAATGCTTAAGTAAGATATTACTAATTATTCATGTAAATGAAACTAATAGGCTTTCTTGTAATAGGGAACTTATTCATCCAGAAAACATAATTTTAAAAAGCTAAAGATGTGAACATTTGCATAGGCATATATTTATAGATATTTAGAACTTTTATAAGCAAAAGCAATTTGAAAATCAATGACTTTAAGTAAGTACTTTATGCCATAAATGTGTGTTTTTAAAGTGCTTTTAGTTGGGGGAAAAAGTCACCTATGTATTTGAAAGATTGCAACCAAGAGATTGAGGGAGATATTTTACCATTCTTCATTTTAAGCTTAAGCTTTGCTGAGATCAATGAATTCCAAATCATTATGCATCAGTTAGTAGGTACAGAGAAAATGCTTTAATATCTGGAAATTTCATCAACTTCATTCCTCAGGCAAAAAAAGGAATTGCTTAGATGAATGTTCTCAAGACCAACATGCTATAATTACACATCAGGCATCTAAATATATGTAAACATTAAAAAGGTGTGCATTTTCAGCAGCGCATCCTGATTTTCAGAGAATTAGTTTTGAACCACAGCCACTGGTTCCTCAAATTATAGCTCACCATGATCAGTCTGTGCACGGCAGTGGAAGTAGTGCAGTGTGACAAAGAACTCAGCTATGGGATGGTAAATGCGAGGCATGCTTTCGGAAGCTTTATCATATATTCACTTTCATTCCCAAATAGTTTAGCAAATGCTTGCCTCCTACACACAGACCTCAAGAATTAGTTGTCTCTCAGGAGACAACTAAAATCCACAGCTACACTATTTTCCTTTTTCTTAAGGGGAAAAGTTTAAAAATAACCAACTTTTCTCAGCCACGTTAAGCATCTCTTTTCCCTAGGAATCACTTTGTTTTCATATTTTCTGCCTCTCTGTTAAAATTGAAAACACGAATGCTTCATTGCCTAAGAAACTGAGTAAACTTGCTTTCTGAAATGTACCTTTTAATGTCTTTTATGATTTTGTTTTTCTTCCCTTATTTGCACTCTCAGCTGTGGATGAATTTTCATGCAATGCATCATTTCTTTAAGAGTTTACACACCATAAGAAATAAAAATGGAAAATGGTATCTATTAAGAGAAAACAGCTTTCCCAAATCCCCAGCAGATGCTGTTGGTGAGCAGCCCTCTGTTTGCTCAGCACAGCAGATCAGCTTAACCCTCCATAGGTTTGCCCCAAGAAAGGAACATATTTCTGGTTGTTAAACAAATGAAGGCATTCTTAACTCGACTTTACCCTCCTATTGTTTCAGAATATAGTGCAGACCTGGGGGTTTGTAAATCTAAATCACACATCATCCCACTTTGTCTAAAATGATTTCTATCATGATAACCCACCAGCTTCTGTAGAAGTGGTTGCCTGTGATTGAATTCTATTTTTGTGCTTCCTTCTACTCCATGCCACACATCGTATCACATAGGATGTGCACATGAGTACATGCTCATGGTACACACATATTTCTTTTGTTTTTATAAATTCATTATAATGACAAGTTGTGTTTTGCCATCCTCATGTCTTTGCATTGCCTAGGACAGTTTCCATGACTTTTTCCCCATTGGAGGCAACTGAGTGGTTTGTGACTATTCTGGGCCTGCCTCTCTCTGGCCCATCGTGTGATGGTATCTGGACACTCATTGGAGCTTATGATGTGAGGGATGAGTGGTGCTGATTCTTGGACTTGTTCTCAACAGAATCTGAGCCATACCAGAAGTCTCAGAGGGGAATGAGGCCTGGGAAATAGCCCTGGGGCTGAGTATTTGAATTGCAATCCAAATATTTTCTCATTGGCAGGAAGGTCTGTGCTGAAGTTAATTTGAGTGGAAGCATAATGCTTCATTTCTCTGACTGTATTTCCAATATTCATGGCTTGAACCATCTCTGTCAGTTGTGTGTAGAGCTTGAAGAGTTATATGCTTCTGCATGAACTAAGTTTCCTGCACGGTGCACCTCTCAGTTTGTAAATACTTCTATATACCAAGAACTGGAGTCTCCCACTTCAGGTGCTTTGGGAATGATAGTTAAAGCATACTGCGGAGGAGTCAGCAAGTTTCAAAACCACCTGCTTGAATCTTAATATTTGTGCACAATTAAGAAATTTGAAGGGAGCAGTGTCAGAAGAAGAAAAGGCATTTAAATCTTCCTCCCAAGTCATTTACTGTGAAGTCTAACTCCATTCCCGTAGCAAAAATTGATGGCATTTCAGGACTTTAGTGTTTTTCAGGTATCAATAAATCCCTGCTAGTGTCTCTCAGCTTTCTAATAGCCAGGAGGACCAGTAATAAAATGTAACAGAGGGTTTTAGTAAAAGAAGCTAACATTTCCTCATACTATTTAAATACTTTTCAGACCTTCTTCTGACATTCATTTAACTTAAATGGCCCGTACTCTCTACAAGTAATTTTTAACCATTTTATTGTGAAATATGAAAAACCAATTAAAATATGTAGTCCTTTATTTGTTAAAATGCCATTACTCTTTATCACCAACAATGTCTAGTAATAAAACACTGCCGAGATATCAGAAAGCCCTCTTATACCTATACCCTATCTTTTTTTTTTTTTTTTTTTTTTTTGCGGTACTGGGGATTGAACTCAGGGGAATTCTACCTCCGAGCTATACCCCCAGCCCTATTTTTTATTCTTTATTTTGAAACCGAGTCTCACTAAGTTTCAGAGGGCCTCACTAGGTAGCTGAGGCTGGCCGCGAACCCGGATCCTCCGGTCTCAGCCTCCCGACTGCTGGGATTACAAGCGTGCGCCACCACGCCCGGCTTCCTATACCCTATCTTTAGTACATCTTTCTCTTATTGGTAATAACAAAACCTTTGCTTTTGTTTATGATTTCATCACTTTAGCATACACTGCTAAACACTAGAATTTAACCTAATTTTTTGAACCCAGTTTAAATGGAATCATACAGTACGCTTTCTTTATGTCCCACTTAGTTTACTATATGCTATATTTGTGAGATTGTCTATAGTGTCCCACATAGCTGTTTGCTTATTATCAAGGATATATACTATTTATTTGTATGCTCATATACAATTTTAAAAATCATTTATACTATTAATTAGCATTTGGATTGTTTTTTTGCTTTCAGCTCTTAAAAACAACTCGGTGATTTATATTCTTATGTTACATGGTACACAATTGCACAAGTTTCGGTTGGGTATAAAACCAGGTGTGTAATTACTGCCTAATAGACTATGCATATCTTCAACTTTATTAGATGAGATCAAATAGTTTTCAATTGAAAAAATTTATTTCTTTTTGAGGCTGAATAATATTCTACTGTAGGTATACACCAGATTTTGGTTAGCCGTTCATCCACTGATAGGCATTTGGACTTATTCCAAACTTTGGCTATGGTGAATAATGCTACAATGAACATGAATGTGTAAATACTCATGTCCTTGCTTTCAATTATTTTGGGTACTGGAACTCCTGGATCACATGTTAATTTTATATTGATTTTTTTGGAGTAACTGCCATACTGTTTTTCACAGGAGCTTCCCTATTTTCTATTCTCACTAACGTTGCGCAAGGATTCAAATTCCTTCACAGCCTTGACACTAAGCACTTTTTAAAAATTAAGAATTGTCATTGAATTTTATCAAAGGCCTTATGTCATTTATTATTGTGATCATATTCTACTGTTACCATTGTTCTGTTTGTGTGATAAGTTACCCTAAGTTAGTTTCTAAAGTAAATTAACTTTTGCATGTCCAGAATGAACTTATCCATGTCATTTTAACCTGCTCTTATATTACTGGATTTAATTTCTCCGATTTAAAGTTTTTCTATTTATATTCATGAAAGAGAATTGCTTGCCAATTTTTCTTTCTAATTGTGTTTTGTTATCAATCATGCTGTTCTCATAAAATAACCTGGGCAAGTTACTATCTTTTTTATTCTCTGGGAGAATTTGTGGAAGGCTGACATAATTTCTTCTTTAAATGTTTGGTAGAATGTGCCAGGGAAGCTATTAGGGCAGAAACTTTCTCTTGTGAAGCAATTCTTAACTTTAAGTTAAATACATTTTTAAAATATGAATCTTTTCCAAGTGCTGTGTGCATATAAATCACCATCACTACAAACTACATTATGATGTAAGACTAGAATGCACCAATAAAAGTATAAAAAATAGGATTCTTGAGGTTTTCTGTTTTGTCTTGAATATATTTATTAAATTGTCTTTCTTCAGATGTTTTCCATTTCATCTAAATTTTAAAATGTTTAGCAGAGTGTCCCCTTAGGGTTATCTTAATATCTATGGAATCTATAATGTTCTCCTTTTCCTTATTTTTTTTAAAGTCAGTCTTATATTGATTTATTGATTTTATTAGTTTCTTTTTCCAAACAAGCAAACAGATAAGCCCATGTTTGACTTTATTGATCCTTTCTATTTTATGAATTCTTTCAATTTAGTTAATAGCTCTTCTTTTATGTTTCCTCCTTTCACTGTCTTTGGGTTTAATTTGCTGTTCCTTTTCTAACTTTTTGAGATACATGATTAGATAACCAATTTTTACCATTTTTTCATTCCTAACATATGAGTTTAAAACTACAAAATTCTGCCCCAAATCAGTTTCTGTATGTGTTACAAGTTTTCATATGTAAAAATCTTTAAATGTAATCATTTAAGCGTGTTTTCTAATTTTCATTGTTTCTTCTTGAACCAGTTTCCCCTCATGAGAATATTTATCTTTGGCGATTTCTTTTATTCCTAAGATTTACTTGTCCACTTTACCTTCATTACTTCTCAAATTACTTACTTTCTATTTCTCTGGCAATATATTTTTAATTATATATGTTGCTGATAGAATGAGTTATGGAAGCAGATATTTCTAAAGCATGGGGAAAGAGAGAGGGCATTCTACTTCCGAGCTACAGCCCCAGCCCTATTTTTTTATTCTTTATTTTGAAACAGGGTCTCACTAAGTTGCAGAGTGCCTCACTAAGCAGCTGAGGCTGACCATGAACCCAGATCTTCCAGTCTCAGCCTCCCAAATGCTGGGATTACAAGCGTGCACCACCATGCCCAGCAAGATATTAAATTATTGTGCTTTTCAACATATCCTATCTTTTTTGTTATCTAATTATTATTGGTACATAATTATTATATATTCTAATGAGATTCAGAGTGACAGAAACATACATGCACATAGCATGTATGTGTTTGTTTTCGGGTCCCATCTTTCTCCCTCCCCCTCCCTGTACATAATCTTAAAATTGGTATTGATAATTTTATTTAGGAACATGGCATTATTTGAACTGTTTTCTTCATCAAGTCTCCCCTTTCACTTTCTTGCTTTCCTCCCCTAATCCCCTTCTACTAATCTACTAATATCTCTCTTTATGTATTTGAAGTCCTTTTTGTTCCCCAATTTCTCTCTAGCTTCCACATATGTGTGAAATATGGTCTTTCACTTTCTGGAACTGGCTAGTCTTGCTTAGCATAATATTCTCTAGTTCCATCCATTTTCCTGAAAATGACACATTTTTTTCTCTTCTTTATGGCTGAATAAAATTCTACTGTGTGTCTTTTGCCTTTTATTACGTACCTCTAACCTTCTATCTTAACCAGTTCCTTTGTATTTGTGCTCAGGTGTCACTTCATGAATTTTTATTTTTGTATCACAAAGAATCTTAATATTCCACTCTCATTTTTAAGACCATGGACAAATCTGTTTGGTGGTCATTATTTATATTGTTATTCATTTGTTTTAATTTGTAGGATACCTATACCAAAATGATTGGGAAGCAGCTTACAAAGAAATTACTTACATTATCAAGCTACAAACATTGGGAATTCTTTGTGCTTATGAATTTTCTTTTTCCTTCTACCTAAAAAATCTGATTCACCATTCACAGCTCATATATATATATATATATATATATATATATACATACATATACATGTATATATATACATGTATATATGTGTATATGTATATATGATATGTGTCTGTATATATGTACATATGTATATACATACATAGGTACACATATATGTATATATACACATGTGATATACATAAATATGTATATATGCATATATATGTAGTATATGTCTTCAGTTGGAATTATCCTATCCTAACTCTGTGTCCATGCCATTGTGTTTCTGTGCTCTGTATGTTATTTTATATTTGATGTTTACTGTAGATTGTAAGTTTCTTGAGGTGAAGAACCATATTTTATACATCTTTTATTCCCCCAGTGCCTCATAATAAACATTTTGTGAGTATATAAAATGCTCAACTAGGGCCTGAAAACATAAATCAAGAGAAATAAAATAAGTTGAAAGTGATGGAACTAGAAATCCAGATGTCTAGGTAAACTTAACTACTTTTCATACATAAAACATGGCCTTATCATGTATATAATATGTTTATGAAACACTTATATGTGGTCACATATGTATTATTAAAAGCAACAAAAAAGTGACCCATTTAGACTCGTAGCGTTATTCATTTCTACATATTTGTTACACATAAATCATTGTCTTCAGAAAATCAATGTACTTAAGGAAAATAAAATAAACATTTCATTCCTGCACATAGTTATATTCCAGAGCCAAGTACAGTGCTATGCTACATGCAAGTCACTCAGCAGCTGCTCTTTGTAATTACCTTCCCATATCTATGCATCCAGATGCCAAGCTGGCTAATCCATTCCAATAAATGATATTCTCTTTCTTGTAATTTTTCTCTGTACTATATACAAAATGAACACATTTTTTAAACAGGTTATAAAAAATGTCATTGGTTCACTAATCTGATAGAACATCCTTCTCTGGATTATATGACCATTACTTCCAATATCCACTACATCAATTGTTATATTATGCTTGCATTTAAATAAGTACATATTTTGTTTATATACTCACATAGGCATAGTGTAATTACATATGAGTATAACATGATTTGGGATAAATCTTTGTAGCAGTCATGTCTATGTTATGTATGAGGGGAAAAGGAGAAGTATTTTGTGGCCTAAAATAGTCATACCTCTTATATATTAGAACATTAAGGAAAATGAAACATTCAAAGTGATTTTTCTTTTAAAAAGCTTACATTTAAGGAATGTGTTTTCTATACAATATCATTGAGTACATCTTGAGTAATTATAAAAGAAAAACAATGGTCAAGTAATGAAAATAGATGGAAGTATATGTACCATTCGATCATATTAATCATACATAAATGGTGAGGAAAACAAAAGGTAAATGCTGAAGGGGACCCCATCCAGCTGTCATGTACATTTGGATGCTTAGTAAAATCACAGTGAAGAAATGGGGGCTTCTCAAAGTGATTTTCTGCAAAGCACAGAACTTAATCATAAGAAACAAACAAAAGGATGCATCAAAGGAAAATATCAGTGAGCTTTGGGCTTAACATTACAAAGCAACATTCGTGATGTTAAACTCAAGCTCAGCAACAATGACAAGTGGTTGCACGTCTTCTGCATCCCGAACAACCTTTCCCCATAAATCTTTGGTGCAACATTATGACCAACAGGGCACAGCATCCTGCCGACCGAAAGGTCATTGCTTTGTTTATACAACTTTCATAATCTGAAATTTCAACAGACAGAATCCCAGAGCAGGCTAATGTCCCTCCAGGACCATAGGCTTTCTGTGGTATTGTTTGCCTCTCGAAGTCTTGGGACATAATGCGTAGCCTTTGCCAGATGTTGACTTTGCCTGAGAAGACCTAGAGACTGCATGCAGGTGTAACCCAAGGACCTGAAAGCCGAACACTCAGGCAAACCAGGGACTCCTAGAACTAACTTCAGTGTGGATTAGGAACAAACTCATTTCTTTTTTTTTTTTTTTTTT
>PVLC010015343.1:0-37563 GCA_004027655.1 Graphiurus murinus | reverse complement strand
CAGGATGCTGGGGATGTAGCTCAGGGATATCGCACTTGCCCAGCAGGCATGAGGCTCTGGATTCCATCCCCAGTACTGCAGAAAGAGAGAGAGAGAGAGAGAGAGAGAGAGAGAGAGAGAGAGAGAGAGAGAGAGAAAGAAGAGACTGGGGACTGGGGACTTGTGAGATGTGGGTGGGGCAAAGCAGAAAGCAGCTCCCCCTGGAAAATATCTACTTGGGGTCCAACTCCCTCACCCTTGCCTCCTTCTTTTGGACATTTTGGAAACATTGGTCCATCACCTCTGGATTACTCTGTGCCATAATCTGTTCAAAGACCTTAAATATATTAACTCATTTTATTCTCACAATAACCACATGAGACTGGGCTATACCATTTACAAATGATTAAACTAAAGTAAGGAACCAAAGAACAATTCAGGAACTAGCTTGATGTCATATGGCAGAGCAGGATATGCATCCAGGAGGCAGCTAGGCCCAGGTCTTCTCTCCCACTGTTGTACTTGACACTAGCACAGCCCCGTGCTAGGTGGTACGAGGAACAACCTTAGAACAGAGAGGTGGACCATAGTAGTAGCTAATGTTTACTGAGCATATACTATGTGCCTGGAGCTGGTCTAGTTGCTGTCTTATTTGATGCCCACTTTATCGCAGAAGAAGAAGCTGAGATTGTGGGAATTTTCAAGTGACTTAGTCAAAGTCACTGGCAAGTGGTGGAGTCAGGATTGGAACCAGCTGTGTGACTTTGGGCCAGCCTCCTCCCCTCTGGGTGTCAGCTCCTCATTTGTGAAATGAAAGTGTTGGCCTAAATTAGTTCTAGAGAAGTGCTTCTCAAGCTGTAATGTGCAAGCACATCTCCTGGGGATCTTGTAAAACACAGATTCTGGTTCAGTAGTTTTGGGTGGGGCCTGGGACTCTCACAAGCTCCCAGGGGAAGGTGGTGCTGATGCTGTGATCCCAGGACCACACCGGAGCAGCCAGGCTCTGGGGGACCCTCCCAACTCTGATGTTCTGAGTTTATGGGCCTAGGAAGACTCGCCCCAAAGGCCATGAAAATTCAGGAAGCAGATTATGGTGGAGAAAGCCCTTAGTGGGCATTTTCCAGGCCTGGACAAGCCTTCAGTTCCTTTTCTGAAGTACCTGCCCCAGAGCCTTCTGTACTTCCGCCCTGCTGACCTTTGCATGACTTCCCCAGAGGGCTCAGGGGCTTGGTCCTGGGCCAGGGACGATTGTTGCTCCTTGTTCCAGGCATGAAGTTCCCGCAGCCCTGCCTCCTGCGGGCACCGACCAGTCCCATGGCAGCCATGCTGTCTAGTCCTTTAGGGATATTCTGAGCACATGGTTAGGTTATGTTCTCCTCTTCCTTTGAAGTTAGATGTGGCCACCAGGCTTGCTCTATTGTCTAAACTGAGGTCCAAATGACTCATGTCACTTGTCTATAGAACCCTTTAAGAGCTACCACATAAGCCATCATATCTCTTTCTTCCTTGTGGAGTAAATGGACTTCCATCAACCTGGATTAGAATGTTCTCCAATGAGCAGAACCAGCCCTGGCAGCCTAAGTGGGACATGTGGTATGAATGGTGTAGCCTTTGCTGGGTTAAGCTATTTGGTAGGGGATGTTCCTTAGTGTAGCATAACCAAGCCCAGGCTTACTACTAGGTATACCAGTGTCAGCTGTGACATGCGAATGCCACCTTAGGTCGACTTCAGTACTGGGAGACCATGTTTCTGCAAAGTTAGGAATGTGGCCTGTCGAAGATCTAATGCTTATCCTGGGTCTCTCTTCAATAAGAGGTAACATGCCGGACGTGGTGGCACACTTAAAATCCTAGTACTTGGGAGGCTGAGACAGGAGGATCACAGGTTTGCAGCCAGCCTCAGCAACTTAGTGAGGCCCTCTTCAACTTAGTGAGACCCTGTTTCAAAATAAAGAATAAAAAGGGGGGCTGGGAGTGTGGTTCAGAGGCAGAATGCCCCTGGGTTCAATCCCTGATACTGAAAAACAAAAACAAGCAAACAACCACCACCACCACCAACAATAACAACAAAAAACAAGAGGTAATATCTTGCCCACTGTAGGCGGCTTCCCTGAGCATGTGAGCTCTACCTTCTTCTGTTTTGCCAAACCCCATGAAGCACAGAGCTAGCTCACAGAACATTTTATGCACACTTGGTAGACAGGATGTACTCTGAAGTTCCTGTCTGTGAATTTCCTTGTCGATTACATCCAAGAATATGCTGTGGGCCTCCCTCCCCACCTCCAACCACTTGTTAATTTCTCCTTGACCTTGGTCTCAGGTTATATGTACAACTCACAGCTTCCTCCTCTTCCTGATCTTGACAGTGTCATGGCATAGAAATTTCCCTGTTTTCACCTGGCATGATGACACATGCCCATAATCCTAGCTACTCAGAAGGCTAAGGCTGGAAGATCATAAGTTTGAGACTAGCCTCGGCAACTTAGTGAAATCCTATCTCAAAATAAAATTTAGAAAAAGTCAGGTGATGTAACTCAGTGGTGCAGTACTTGCCTTGCATGTGAGGTCTTGGGTTCATCCCCAGTGCTGCAAAGAGGGGTGGGGGGGATTCCCTATCATCAAAGTATCAAAGTAACATTCATGAAAATTCCTGTTTCTCTTTATAAAACATTTTAACATCAGGGGCAGGAAGAAATCATCCCCAAACCTAGAAGGAACTGTGGTTAACACTGCATCCCCCACCCCTGTAATTTTAGAGCAATCCTATGAAGGTTTGCTCTTGAAGAATCCCACTCATGCATGGAAAATGTCAGAGTTGGATGGGGACTTATAATCCTTCAGCCAATCCTTACATTGCCAATTAGAATGTTGCTTTATACTGTTCTGGGTACAAATGTGTGAACGTAAAGACAAATGTCTGGCAAGACCTATGGCAAGCTAAGTGATTGCTGGCTGTGGGGCTGAGGGGACTAGAAAGATGGTGAAAAGATACTGTCAGGCTTTGAATCTTTTGTAATAAAAATGCTTGCAAGTACAGTCGTAACATAAGTGCCACATGTCAGTCAATGTTGGGCTACATACATGATGGTGGTGTCACTGGGGGCATGCCTGTAATCTCAGTACTTGGGAGGCTGAGACAGGAGGATCACAGATTCGAAGCCAACCTTGGGAACTTAGTGAGATCCTCAGCAACTTAGCAAGACCTTGTTTCAAGATAAAGAATATAAAAGGATGGGTTGTAGAACATCTCTGAGTTCAACCCTCAGTACAAGAGTAAAACAAAACAACAACAATAAAGAGACGGTGGTCTCCTAAGATTGCAATGGAGCTGAAAAGTTCCTATAGCCTCATGCCGTCATAGCCATCACAATCACAGTACCATGCATCCTTCATGTGTTTGTAGTGATGCTTCTGTAAGCAAACCTACTGCGTGTAAAAAAGTATAGTACATCCAATTAGGTGCACTGTGTAACACTTGATAATGATTATGTTACTGGTGTGTATACTTAGGATATTATGCTTTTATTATTTTAGAGTGTACTCCTTCTACTTATAAAAAGGAGTTTACTATAAAATGGCATGCCAGGCTGCACCAGCAGTAGCCTCCTACACCTAGCTCCTGGTCACTTTGGCTCTTGAGTGCATCAAGGAGCCATGTCGAGTGATTGAGTTATACCATCCAGGTTCCCGTAAGTATACCCCATGATGTTTGCAGAGTGACAGAATCACCTAACAATGCAGGTCTTAGAATGGGTCTCTATTATTAAGTGACACATGACTGTATTACTTGCATTTAAAGCACAGTATTACCTGGGCGTGGTAGCGCACTCCTGTAATCCCAGTACTTGGGAGGCTGAGACAGGAGGATCTCAAGTTTGTGGACAGCCTCAACAAGTAGGGAGACTGTTTCAAAAATAAAAATAAAATTGGGCTGAAGGTGTAGCTTGGAGGTAGAATGCCTTTGTGTTCAATCCCCAGTAACACACACACACACACACACACACACACACACACACACACACACACACCACATTATTATTATTATTAAAAGAGGCCAAGAGTAGTGGTGCACACCTGTAATCACAGCCACTTGGGGAGGCTGAAGCAGGAGGATTACAAGTTCTAGATAACTGGATAACTTAGTGAGGCCCTGTCTCAACATATAATAAAGAAAAAGGCTGGGCATGGTGGCGCACGCTTGTAATCCCAGCATTTGGGAGGCTGAGACTGGAGGATCCGGGTTCTCGGCCAGCCTCAACGACTTTGTGAGGCTCTCTACAACTTAGTGAGACCCTGTTTCAAAATAAAGAATAAAAAAACTAGGGCTGGGGGTGTAGCTTGGAGGTAGAATGCCCCCAGGTTCCATCCCCAGTACCACAAAAGAAAGAAAGAAAAAGGCTGGTGATGAAGTTCAGTGGTTGACCACTTGCCTGGCATGGGAGAGGCTCTGGGTTCCATCCTCATTATGGGGGGGGGGGGGAGAAAGAAGAGAGAAGAAAAGATGAGAAGAGAAAGCTATGGAACAGGAACACAATTATGTATTGAGGGTTGCCTAACTATTACTGGCAGGTTGGTGAAGGCCACTAGTTCCTTGGGGGCTGGTCAGTCTCCTCACGGGGTCCTTGCTCCTTTCTCTAGCATCCCTCAGGGTTATTCTGATGCTCCTACAATGTGGGTATCCAGATGGCAAGATGGCATGGGAAAAGGAAAAATTCTGCAGGCCCCAACCTGAACCCCGAGCCCGCAAATCCAGTCTCCGTCAGACCCAAGCTGGGATCAAATGCCTTCAAGTCCAGACCCAGCCGCATCAGAGAGGGCAGTGGGTGCTCTTAAGACGAAAGGGATCCCTGGTGAATCAGGAAAGTTATTGGGCTGGAAAGTGATTAAAGGGCTGAGCGTGGGAGGGGATTTCCATGGAGAGAGCCAGGCCCAGGAGCAAGCCTGGGCGGGTCTGCTGCGGGGTTGCTACCCACTTGAGGTCTGTCGCAATGGTGCCCATAAAACTCAAGTCATTAGAGACTTGAAACCTTGGTTAGTTTTTAGAAAAACAGAGATAGGAAACCCCAAAGCCCTGAACAAAGGGCGGCACATCAAAGGGGTATGAGCAGGTCGGGAGAAGTCTGAGGAAGAGGTCAGCTGGGGCGTGGAGAGAACAGCAGGGAGGAACCCAGGACTGGAGGGTGGGTTCGGAAGCCCCGAGACTGGGAGGAGGGTTGAGCAGTGGTTCTCAAAATGTCAGCTGGGACCAACAGCACCAAAAATGCAAATTCTAGAACCTACGGAGTGGGGTCAGAGAGGGATTGGATCTCTGCTCAGGAGAGCAGTGCTGCCAGCAGACCATTGTCGGGCCCCATCTAGGGGAGGAGGGGCCCCCTGGCCTGATGACTCAGGGGTGTGGAATAGGCTGAGGAGGGAGACGCAATGCTCCTCTGATCTTGCCAGACTTCCCTGGAAATCTGTACTAAATTTGCAACATATTGGCAGTCTTCATTTTACAGATAAGGAAACTGAGGTCAGAGCCTGGAAGTGATTGTCAAGGTGTCACTGAGCTGGGGCTGTTGCTTGCTGCCCTGTCTCAGCGAGTGCTCCTTGCCCTACATCAGTGGTTTGCACATGCTCCTGTGCATTACTGTCACCTGGAGGGCTTGTTTAAGCACAGATCCCTGGGTTCCAAACCAGGCTTTCTTACTGGACTCCGTAGGTCTGGGCTAGGTCCTAGAATTTTCATTTTTCCTGCAGTTGGTCCCAGATGACATTTTGAGACCCACTGCTCAAGACCCCTGCTATCTGAAGTATGTGGACCAGCAGTAGTGCTTCACAAAAGCCTCTAGAAGTACAGAATCTCAGGTTTCACTCTAGAACGACTGAATTAGAATCTGCATTTACAAGATCCCTAGGGTTATCATTTTGCATATTACAGTCTGAGAATCTCAGGTCCACATCATACATCCTCTTCCTGGACTGAGGGTAAAACCTAGGCAGCCAGCTGGGCGTGGTGGCGCACGCTTGTAATCCCAGCATTCGGGAGGCTGAGACCGGAGGATCTGGGTTCGCAGCCAGCCTCAGCTACCTAGTGAGGCACTCTGCAACTTAGTGAAACTCGGTTTCAAAATAAAGAATTAAAAAAATAGGGCTGAGGGTACAGCTCGGAGGTAGAATGCCCCTGAGTTCAACCCCCAGTGCCGAAAAAAAAAAAAAAAAAAAAAAAAAACCAAACAAAAAACCCAGGCAGCCTAGGTAAACCTTCTAACCCCAGCTGCCAGGGAATAATGAGACAGGTGCCCATGGTCTGCCCCCTTTCTATGTTTCTGGAGGCTGGGGAATAGGGGAGAGGACAGAGCTAGGGCAGAGACAGGAGGGTTGCAACCCTGGGGTCTGCTATGTTCTGCTGCCTCTACCCCACACCAGGAGACTCTGCAGTGCCCATCTGGGGGAATCTCATGAATGCCCCGATTCCAGCAGCTGCCATCCACGTCTCTCAATCAACCCCTGCTTGAAAGCCAGCCTGTGTCTTAATTTTATTTAAAAAATATATGTAATAGGTATGCGCTTATTTTATTTTAAAAATATGTGTAATACATGAGTATGATATACAAACCATGTAGAAGCATGCTCATAAAGTGACAGAGGTCACATATTGGTGTGAATCCTTCCAGATAGAACCTGCACCATGAAGGTGAACTTTTGTTCTGTACCACATTACACTTACTCTACTGAACTGTTGCCCACAGAACTGCATGTGGCAGACAGCTCTCCCTGTACATCTGTTTCATGGTGTGTAACTCCTCCACCACATGAGTATATGTATTGTGTACCTAACTAGATTTTTAAGGGAAACAATGCTGGCATCAGGTTAAAAAAATCAAGTAGTACAGAATGATGAACAATAAAACAACCAAAGTCTCTATCGTCCCTCCTTCTTCCCCCAAAAGAACTACTATTAACTCTTGACTTTTGTTTTTTTAGTTAATACATTTAATTTTGGTGACAGTTTAGATTTGTAGAAAAGTGATGGGATAGTACAGCATTCCCACATACCTCTTCTCCCACCCATTCTGTAGTTTCCCCTGTTGTCAGTATCTTGCATTGGTGTGGTGCATCTGCTGCAATTAATGAGTGAATATTGATTCATTTATTATTATATTCCATTCACTCTTCTTGCAAAGTTCTATGGACTTCGACAAATGCATAATGTAATGTCTATCATTGTAGTGTACAGGATAGTCTCACCATCACCCAAATCTCCTATAACCATTTATGTTTCCAGTACTATTTTAAATAATACATTATTTAGACCTCCTTCTTTTCTTTTCTTCTTTTTTTTTTTTTTGGTACTAGGGATCTAACCCAATGGCATTCTACCTCTGAGCCAAATCCCCAGCCCTTTTTTAACTTTTTTTTTTTTTTGAAACAGGGTCTTGTTGAGTTGCTGAGGCTAACCTTAACCTGTGATCCTTCTGTCTCAGCCTCCCAAGTACTGGGATTATAGGCATGTGCCGCTGTGCCTGGCAAGACCTCTTTTATTAGTTTATTAGCTCTAGATAACATTTGTTGACTCTCCATAATAAAAGAAGAGGAAACTCTTACCTTATCCTTTTCCACCTCTCAATTTTTGTCGGTCAATTGCAAGTTCACTCATTTGACAACTATTTATTGAGGTCCTACTGCATGGCAGACAACATGCTAGGTGCTGGAGCTACGGGGTTGATGGAAACAGATAAAACTCCCTGTGGGCATGGAGCCTGCAAGAGGAGATAGACACTAAATAGAGAAGACAGGAGCTGGAGATGGTAGTATATGCTTTAAGAACAATTAAGCAGGGCCAGAGATGCAGCATGTGCCTCTGTGTCTGGGGTGGGTGATGGGTGTTGAGGTTTGATGCAGGATGTTGGGAGAGACCTCACGGAGAAGGTAGTAGCTGGACAGGAACAGGAAGGTGAAGAAGTGAACCAGGTGATGATGTGGGAGAGAGTGGTCCAGGCAGCGGCAGCAAGTGCAAGGGTCCTGAGGACAGTGAGGAGTCCGGCTGGAGCCCTTGCAGGGAGGAACGAGTACGGAAGATGAGGTCAGAACAGAAGAGGCAGGTCCTGGAGGGACTGGCAGCGGCGTCACTCACAGCCACTTTCCTGAATGAGATGAGTAGACTCTGTGACATGATGATGAGTGATATCATCTTACTTCTGTTTTACGTTTTCAGAGTGTTGATTTACATGCTAATCTGTTAATAAAATTATCCTCATTGCTTCTTCGTTAGTTTGCCTAACAGTTTATTATCCCTAAACATAATTTATATTAAGATTAAATAAATATTCTAGAAAACAGAAGCTGATCCTTTTTGCATTTCTCTTTGTCCCATTCTTGCCTCTACCCCACCTTATTCCCATCTTTCTTTTCCCTTTGACCTGGGTAGCCTCCCAGAAGAGACCCTCCTCTCCACATGGTCTCCCTCCTCCCCATACAGGGTGGGGTGGCTCAGATCTGGCTAGAGCCATTTCCAGTACATGCTTCCCTGGGGCTGTTTTGGAGCCTAGCCTGTTCCAGCTGGACTCAGATTGACTGACAGCGCAGATCGGCTTTCCCTTTGGGGTGGGCAGAAGGAGAAGCCAGTTTGGGGTTGCCACCAGAGAACATTCTGTCCATCTATCTGGTGTGGAGTCAACAAGTCAATAAGAATTGAGTAAGAATCTCCAGGGCCCAGTGCTGCCCTAGCGCAGTGCCCCAAGAAGGCTAAGCTGTACCTTCTGTTCCAGGCAAGGTATACGGATGCCCTAGCAGAGAAGCACCACCTCCTCTGCACCCTGCTCCCTGGCTCTTGAACATTTCTCGATCTTCTGATAGCTTGAGTAATCCAGCTTGGGCCTGAGTGTTTCCCAGATGGGCAACCAGGCAAGATGCTAATTCTAGGAGAATGAGTCATCTCTTGTCACAGAAGGCCATGAAACTGGAGGACAAGACTCCTAGGTTCCAAGGACCTACTCCCTACTCACGCCACCAGGAAGATGTGGAGTTATTGGGAACTGGTTGTTTAGTTTGCAAAAACCGTTCCAGCAGTAGTTTCCTCCTATGGTCCCTCTGCTTGCTGCTCACTCTTACTAGACAATGTTCCTGCTGTGTGTGTTTGCTGGTTGTAGAAAAGTGCTCTAAGCTGGGCGTGGTGGCGCACGCTTGTAATCCTAGCATTTGGGAGGCTGAGACCAGAGGATCCAGGTTCGAGGCCAGCCTCAGCTACCTAGTGAGTCCCTCCGCAACTTAGTGAGACACTGTTTCAAAATAAAGAATAAAAAATAGAGCTGGGGGGTATAGCTCGGAGGTAGAATGCCCCTGAGTTCAATCCCCAGTACTACAAAAAAAAAAAAAAAGTGCTCTTCTGTCCAAAAGCCTGGCAGCCCTCTACCCAGTAGCTGAAGTTGAAAATCACGTGTGGCTGGGTCATGTCTAAAGGTTCTCAAATGTTTACGTAGAAGCAGTGTGGTATCGTGGAAAGATTCTGGGTCCTGATAGCCACCACATACTCTCATCCTGGCTTTACCATTTACAAACCCATGTCCTCATTTAGGTTGCTTGACTTCTCTGGCTCTCACATCTTTTAATAAAAAAAAAAATGCACACTAATAATTCCTATCTGTCATGAGAATCTAAAATACACGCAAGGACTCGGTAAACTTTAAAAGCCTGTACAGTGTGAATTAACGTGGACCTGGAGAGAACATGAATGAGTCCCCGTCCAGTGCTGGGAAAGCCTGGTCTACAGCCCATTTCCTCAAGGAAAGACTATGGCTGGACTCTGCCAGGCTGGGGCACTCAGGAGACTCCTACGGAGGGTCAGGGGAGGGAAGACAGGGCACCCTGGGGCAGGGCTGTGGCCGCTCCAAGCTCCTTTGCTACTGTTCTCTGGGCCACAGGAGACACTTATCTTGTTTTCTTCTCTTCTCTGATGGCACTGTCTCCTCCCTCTCCTGGAGGGACATTCTGGGAATTAGCAGTCCTCTGTGTGCTAATGTGCCTCGTGCACAGGGCTGTGGATGGAAAGCTGACAGCTGCCTTCTCCCATCCCCTGGCTTGGGTCTGCTGAGGAGGGCACCTCCTGGCCCATGACTGGATACTTCCAGTGCCCGTTAGTTTCTGCTCATTGGGCAGGAGAACACAGGGTGTGGTGTAAAGAGGTCTTCTTACTGCCATTATTACATATCATTGTTCCCATAACAATCTGTTATTAACATGTCGATGAATAGGCTTTAAAGAACTTTGGCCTGGAGGAGCTGACTGAAAGGGAGCAGATGAGGACCTAGGAGAGCCATCTTCCAGGACCGGGCCTAATCTCAGTCTCCCCGCCCTTCTCCAAAGAAAACTAACAGTGGGGAGAGAGAGAGAGAGAGAGAGAGAGAGAGAGAGAGAGAGAGAGAGAGAGAGAGAGAGAGAGAGGAAGAACTCTGAGAGTTGCCTGGCCTTGTCCTCGGCCTTTCCCAAATGTTCTCTAACTTATTCATCACAATAACCCCACGAGATGAGAAGAAATTAATCATCCTACTTGACAGATGTGGAAATGGAGAGTTAAGAAGCTGCCCAGGTAGGCAGTCCATGTGGAAGAGTGACAAGTAGGCAAAGCTGTAGAAAAGACAGAGAAGCCTTCTCCCTCCCTGGCCCCCTTCAGCTCAGGGTCCAGAGAGAAGTTCATTCTCATGGGGTGGGGGCTGGGGAGAGAGAACCTGAGGGGAGGAAGCCGCTAGGCTACAGCTCAGACCTGGGACTGACCGCACCTGGCCGTACACGGTGGAGCTGAGCACTGGCCACATCCAAGTGTGTGCCAGGGAGACGACTGCAGACTGTGACATCCCAGGTCGCGATGGGGGTTCTTTGTCTCCACTAAGGAGTGGCCATGAGTGGCCCCAAGGCTTGCCTCTCTCCAATTCGCACTGGCTGCTCTCTACCCGACTCTCCGCAGCAGATGGGGGTAAAAGTCGGAGAGGGTGGGTGTCTCAGCCGTGGACAGCTGTGGACAGCCTCTGCTGGGTCCTGCATAGAGAGATCTGCCCATGGGACTTGAGGCAGAGGCAGGGGCGCCAGGACTCCAGCGGCCTGGGAAGCAGCCAGCAGTTGTCTGACGCCCACTGTGCGACCCGTGTCACAGCAGGACGGCCTAGCAAGCCCATCCTCCCGCAAGCGGTGACCTTTCATCTAGGAGTCGCTCCTTCCCCCTCCCCCAGCGTCTCCTCTCCAAAGCCCAGGGGGCTGCAGTTCCAAGAAGTGGCAGAAAGCCGGCCAGAAAGCTTGGGATATTGGGCAAGCGCCCCCGCGCGGCCCCAGCCCTCCCCTCGGCGCCCCGCGCCGCACGGTGTGACGGAGCCCGCTGCGGCCCCGCCCCCGGGGCCCTGCCCGGGCGGGTGTGCGGCGCGGAGGGGAGGGCCGGCGGGGCAGGAATGCGCGGCGGGAGGGCGGGCGGCGCAGGAGGCGAGCGGCGGAACATGTAAGGACACATCCCGCGAGCTGCCGCCCAGCGCACAGACGGAGCCCAGCGGAGCGAGCGAGCGCGCGGGCGGGCGGGCAGCGGAGCTCACGGCCCCGGAGACGCAGCGCACCGGGCAGGGTCGCGGCGAGCCGGCTGGAGCGGTGCGGAGGAACCCGAGCGGGCCGAAGCGGACAGCGGGCGCCGGGTGGGTAGGGACACCAGCGCGCACCGCCGGGCAGCGGTGTCCCAAGGCCGCGGTGCGGGCGCAGGTGGGCAGGGCGCACGGCCAGCCAGCCCCCGGCGCCGGAATCCGGCGCTGCAGAGCCGGGAGGGGCGCCGCGCCCGCCACCACCTCTGGCTTTTTGGGAACCTCGGGGCGCCCATGACGGCGGCGGTGACCGTGCTCAAGGAGGGCGTGCTGGAGAAGCGCAGCGGCGGGCTGCTGCAGCTCTGGAAGCGCAAGCGCTGCGTGCTCACCGAGCGCGGGCTGCAACTGTTCGAGGCCAAGGGCACCGGTGGCCGGCCCAAGGAGCTCAGCTTCGCCCGCATCAAGGCCGTGGAGTGCGTGGAGAGCACCGAGCGCCACATCTACTTCACGCTAGTGACCGAGGGCGGCGGTGAGATCGACTTCCGCTGCCCCCTCGAAGACCCCGGCTGGAACGCCCAGATCACCCTGGGCCTGGTCAAGTTCAAGAACCAGCAGGCTATCCAGACAGTGCGGGCTCGGCAAAGCCTGGGGACTGGGACCCTCGTGTCCTAAACCACCAGGCGTACCATCTTACCGTCATGCTCCCTGCCACCGCTGTGCTCAGAGGTCATGCCAGGTAAGACCTAGGGGGACTGAGCCCTCTTCCCTTCTCTCCCTCCTCTATCCTCCATCAAGAGAATCAGGAACCAGTGCTCCACTTCGAAGCCAGACAGTCCTAGGGACGGGTCCATCAGAGAACAGGAACCCAGGAGTCTGGGCATGAGAAGCTAGCTGGTTGGTGACCAGGCAGGAGGTCCTGAATGCCACCCAGGTATCTGAGAGGGAGGTGGGAGCTTTGTCATGGGCCTTCTCACAGGTTGGTTGAGCCCTGGCTCAGGTGCAGGGACATTGCCTGCACACTCCACCCCCACCCAGGGCAGGGCTCCCCGACTGTGGCTTTCTAGCGGCTAGGGAGAATTGAGCATGGGGATGAACAGTGGAGACCCACCCTCCTGCTGGGACAAAGCTAGTCCTAGAGTTTGAATGTTGATTCGAGGCATAAGGGCAGTATCCTTCAGTTAGCAAAGGAGTCTTCAGGGTGGTTGGGAGCAAAACCAAGGGGTCCAGTCACCCTTTCTGGACTGTGATTTTGGGGCTTTAAAGCTGACCAGTTGGGAGGACAGGGGAGCTGAAGATGGGTGAGGAGGGCCAAGGCCAGGCCACGGATGCCACGGGGGATGTGTCTGTCCATCCGCCTGCTCATGGGTGCCAGCCAAGGCCAAGCTGGGCCAGAGGAGGGCAAGCTAGAAGAGGAGACAGGGCACTGGGGCAGGGCGGGCGGGTGGGTACAGGATGGGGTCATAAATTGTTATTAGTGATGTCTTAATCCTCCTTGACCAGTAGGGCAGAGGGTGGGGGAGGGCAGTCTGTGGTCAGGAAGGCTCAGGGGAGGAACTAGGAATAGAACCTAGAAGCCCTGGCACTCAGCCCTGTGCCCTCTTCCCCAGATGCCGCTCCCTCCCCGTGGGAACACAGAGCAGGGTTTATACCACGCTTGGCTTAACTTTTCTGATGTAAAGCTGTAGGTATCCCCATCGCCCCCACTCCACCTGGTGTGCCTTGCCCTGCGTCTTCTTTATTTCAACAGGTAGAGGGCCCCTGTGAGCCTGGGGCCCCATTTAGTGCCATGGCCCCTTTGATCCTCCTGTTAACTCCCTCCCACGGCGGAGTGAGGGTTGGCTGAGAGCTGTGCTGAGAATGGATCCACAGTGATCCCTCGGGCCTGGAGTGGGGGCGGTCTGGGAGCAGCAGAGTCCACTGAGCACAGTATGTGGTATAAATACAGTCAGCCCTCTATCCACGGCCTCCATCGTGGACTCAAACAACCCCGGACTGCAAATATTTGGAAAAAAAAATTATACTGAACATGTACAGATGTTTTTGCTTGTTAATATTTCCTAAACAATATAGAATAACAGCTACTAACATAACGTACACGGTAGTAGATATTACAAGTAGTGTAGAGATGATTTAAAGTAGATGGAAGGTATGCACAGGTTACGTGCGAAGACTATGCCATTTTATCTAGAGTTTGGCATCTGTGGGGTGTTCCAGAACCGTTCCTATGGGTAATAAGAGACTGCTGTATTACTTTTTGCACGTCCTGGTGTAGAAAAGGATGAGAAGGTCTGGTGCAAAACCCCCAGCTCCTAGTGGAGACTGTGCCCCAGTGTTGCGCTGTCCTAACTGCTGCTCTCTCTCTCACCAGCTTCCCTGCCCCCTCTAGCTGGTGGAAACCTGAGTGTGCACCACGTGATGAGGCAGAAGCCGTGGACGTGTGGGGGCTTTGGAGCTGAAGGAGTCGTTGGGGCTGGAGGAGGAGGACAGAAGGCCACATGGCGCTGAGGATAAAGATTCAGCTCCTGGATGCTCAGACTGTTGGCCCGTGCCTGGTTCAGGGTCTTCTGGCCACGGGCCCTGCCTCACATATCATGGTGGAGAGCTGGCGTCAAAGCCCTTACTACCCGCTGTGGTCCTGCCATCGGTTCTGCAGACTGCTGTTAGCCCCCGGCTTTGCCCCATGCCTGGAGGAGGCCGTCCCCCGTGGGGTGCTGAGCCAATACCACAGGACTCAGGAGGCCAGCCTGGTGTCCAGAGAATGAACCACCATGGGACAGTCTCTGGACTCACCTGGAGGAGGGGGAGCTGCTGGGCCTGAGCCCACACCTGGGAGGGGGTCTCCTGCTGCTTTGGTCCTTCTGGGACCCCCACCCATCCAGGCCCTCTCTTTGCACACTTCTTCCCTCACCTCTACCCATCTTTCCCCCACTGTGGTGCTAGGCCTGGAGGTGGTGGGGGTGGGGTGGGGGTTTGGCCATTACCATTTCATGCCTGTCTTAAAATGAAGATGCCCTGCAAAGGGCAGTAACCACACTGTTTGCCGAGTGAAATTCTTTGCCCGTGAATCCCCAGGGCTTGGAGCGCCTCTCTTTCTACCCCCCTTTCCCAGTCCACAGCCCACTCTGAAGTTTCTGGCCTGAGTAGAGGGAGATACTGCAACTTCAGGAGATCCAGCTTTCGTGACTCTAGGAAGGAGGGCCCTCAGTGTGTCTGAGGGATGTCACAATGGCCGTCTCAATCTCTATAGAAGCTTCGGTAGAAAGTTATCTTGCCCCTTCCATCCTGGGAGGTGGCCCTGATTTCTGGGTAGAGTCACCTCCCTGACATTTATACACTCAGACTTACATATGTATACAATAAGCCTTACTGTATGGTTTAAAAGGAACATTTTCGACACGGGGGGAACTGAGGTGCAGAGATAGCTGCTCTGAGTTATACAGAAGCTGCTGATCGGTAACCCCAAGACCTTTCCACATTGTAAACAGCAGTTCATGCTTCTTTTTTTTTTTTTTTTTTTGCGGTACTGGGGATTGAACCCAGGGGCATTCTACCTCTGAGCTACACCCCCAGCCCTATTTTTTATTCTTTATTTTTGAAACAGGGTCTCACTAAGTTGCAGAGAGCTTCACTAAGTAGTTGGGGCTGGCAGAGAACTCGGATCTTCAGGTCTCAGCCTCCAAAGTACTGGGATTACAAGCGTACGCCACCACGCCCGGCCAAGTTCACACTTCTTTTCCTCCATCATTCACCACCTCTGACCTTCCCTGCTGCAGAGCAGCGGCCTACTTCGGAATTTCTGGAAGGAGCATCGAGGCTGAGGAGCCCCCTTTAGCAATCTGAAGTCGCTTTAATAACCTCTTTGTGCTCACAACCTATTTTGTTTTCCTTCAGACTTCCCCTGCCTTCCAGTCGAGACTTCCGTGTCCCATGTCACACAGTGCCTCAGTCCTTAGGAGCGTCTTGCTTATCTGAGATGTGAACTACATCTCACAATTGAACACAGTTTACAATTTACAGAGGAACTTTTACAAATGCCTCACTTATCTCATTAGGCTACACTGTCACCCATGGGTAGCTTAGTCCCATCTTGGCAAACAAGCATCACCTTCCATGATTGGTGCTGAGAGAAATCCAGGCTCAACTAGAGTGCTGTGGTTAATTGGTGATGTCCACCGTGGCCTTTGGGAGAAAGGTGGGGAGAGAGGCAGCACTTACATAGGGGATGAAGGGAAAGGTTGGTTGCCACCCCTCTTGGTCCTAGCTATGTTATGGCTTCGCCATCTTCCTATAAAATAGCAGTGTCTAAAATAGAATGCTTGATCATCATCCCTCCTCCCCCTCCTCTTCCTCCTCCTCTTCTTGTACTAGGGATTGAACACAGGGACATTTTACCTCTGAACTAGACCCTACAGCCCTTTTTATTTATTTTTTGTGGTACTGGGGATTGCATCCAGGGACATTCTCTCTCTGAGCTATACCCTCAGCCCTATTTTATTATTTTATTTATTTAATATGTGTGTGTGTGGGGGGGGTACTGGGGATGGAATCCAGTGGCGCTCTACCTCCAAGCTACATCCCCAGCCCTATTTTTATTCTTTTATTTTGCAACAGGGTCTCACTAAGTTGCTGAGACTGTCTGAGAACCTGCTATCCTCCTATCTCAGCCTCCCAAGTACTGGGATTACAAGTGTGCACCACCACAACCAGCCTATTTTTTAATTTTGAAATAAGGTCTTAACAAGTTGCAGAGAGCCTCACTAAGTTGCTGAGGGTGGTCACGAACCTGTGATCCTCCTGTCTCAGTCTCCCAAGTATTGGAATTACAGGCATGTGCCACCAAACTGGGCTGGTCCTTGATCTTTCAGTCAAACCTAAGGGTGACTGATGGAAGGGATTAAAGCATAAAGAAGAGAGGTATCCAGGCCCTTGGGAATGGGGGAGCGATTGTGAGCACACAGGTTTGGACTATGAAACAATTATTCAGCAAGCTAAATACTTCATATGGGTCAGGCAATGTGCTTTGCACTGGAGATGCAGAGACAAAAAAAGGCACAATCTAATCCCTGCCCCCAGGATCCCAGAGCTAGCGGGGAGATAAACCAATGACAATTGGTGCCAATAGGGAGCCAAGAGGGTGCCGGGCAACACTTCCTCTGTCCAGCACTGTTGGCCTCTGCAGAGCTGAGAGGGATCATTCTGGGAGCTTGTCTGCAAAGGGCAGCGGGCGGCTCAGTTCGCTTGTGGTGCTAAGGGCAGAGGGCAGGTGGAGGGTGGAGGGTGGAGGGTGGAGGGGGAGGCAGGCTCCGGTTTCTGGTGCTCCCTACCTTTTGGGAACACTCAGTCGTGTCTGTTCCAAGTATGCTTCGGTTCTTGCCCCAAGCCAGCTTTGGTTTCTCCCCTCCCTAGGAGAGTCCCAAGTCCTCTGAAGAGGCCCTCCACAGACCCAGAACACACACAGCAATGGAGGCAGTGGCTGTGGCAATCAGATGGTCACTGAGGACCATTCGGAGACTTGGGGGCTTCCTGAGGATTCTAAGAGCTCTCATCACAGAGGTCTACGGCTCCCAGACCAGGTTTTTTTTTTTTTTTTTTAGAAGACAATGACCTCTTTGGGGTGTCTTTTCCTCTCTGATGGGACAAGGGCACCGACTTCCTGGGCTCAGGGGTGTCCTCACTGCTCTGAATCTTGTGATTCTGAATTTCGAAGAAGGAGCAAAGGCCCTCACCCTAGGAATGCTTGGCTGGACCACAAAGTAGGGTCAAGACCCCTTTGGGGGCACAAACAGGCCTTGATGGTGCCAGCAGACACGCATGGGATGGGAAAACTTTGCTCAGTTGGGCCCAGGGACGCTGTGAGGCTAGGGAGGGGCTGTTGCCACCGACTCTCCCCCTGCCCTGGCAGCCCCGGACTCACCCCCGCCTGATACATGAGTCATCGATGGGAAAATGAGACAGGGCAAGTCTCAGCCGAGCAACTGGGAGTCCAATGAGGTGGGGTGGGGAGGCCGACGGGGGGGAGGGATGGGCTCGTTCTGGTCAGGGTGAGCTGGGGTTGGAGCTGAGGCTTTGGCAAGAGTGAGCCTGTTGCAATGGAGATGAGAGTGAAGGGCCCCTGGGAGTCCACACGCAGCAGGAAGGAGTAAGGGTGGATCTGCGGGGCATGGTGGACTGATATCAGGAAATCTGGAGCGCATGTATAGGGACTATAGGCAGCTATCCCACCAGGGCCAGGACCCAAGGACCCCGGCCAGAGTGTGCCGACTGGATGCCACGCTGCCCCCGCGGCTGCACAGGGAGCTCTGGCTTGGCCTCCTCTGGTCTCCTGCTCCACCTGCCTACCGTGGTTCACCAATGTGATCCATCCAGAACCACCAGAGGCTTCCTCACTGTGATGCAGGGAGGCCAGGCTCCCTGATAGGGCCTGCTCTCCGCAGTCAGTGCTGCCTGTCTGTCTGCCTGTCTGTCTGTCATCTGTCCCCATACTCTTCATGCCCCAGACCTCTCTGCATGCAACTGACCGCTTTCCAGGACTGGTGGAGGCTGCTTTGTACCGCGAGGCCTTTGCACCTCCCCTCTCCTTTTCCTCCCAACACATTTTGGTATTGTTGGCTCCATTCTCTCCCTGACTACCCCGACTAGAGGCCATTCTGAGCAACTGCTCTCTCTGGGTGGCTCCTCCTCCTGCGCTGCAGTTGCTGGTTCACATGTCTGCTTGTGCCACCGGGTTGGTTGGTTCTTAGACTTGTCATTTGGATGCTCCTGGTACCTCAGAGTATCGAGCACACAGTAGATTCCCTGCCTCCCTCCCTCACTCACTCTTTTCCTTCCTTCTTTCCATTTGATTGTGGAGATTAAACCCAGGGGCAGTCTAGCTCTGAGGTATACCCCCCAGCCTTTTTAAATTTTGCAACAGGGTCTTGCTAAGTTGATGAGCCTGGCCTAGAACTTGCAATCCTCCTGTCTCAGCCTCTCAAGTACTAAGATTATAGGCATGTGCCACCATGCATGGCAAAATACTGCTTTGACTTTTTGTGTGCGCATGTGTTTGTGTGATACTGGGGACTGAACTCGGGGGAATTCTACCTCTGAGCTATAGCCCTAGCCCTATTTTTTAATTTTGAAACAGGGTCTCAGTAGGTTGCAGAGGCTATTCTCAAACCTGTAATCCTTCTGTCTCAGTCTCCCAAGTACTGGGATTACAGGCATGCGCCACCATGCCCGGCTACACAGTAGATTCTTAACAGTAATAATGGCAAACAGTACGTGTGTTTACTCTGTGCCAAGCATTGATCCAAGAGCTGTACGATTATGTACCGTGCTAAATCATGTAACGCTCTAACACCCTGTGAGGTGGGTGCAAATATTATGCCTCTCCTGTTTTACATTAAGAAAATGAGGCCCAGAGCCTGTGAGCTGGGGGGTGGGAGAGCTCCATGGAGTTGAAAGGAGCCTGGCACTTAGACAAGCATGGGATCTAACAACGGGAAAGAGCCCAGGGAGGTGTGTGTGTGTGTGTGTGTGTGTGTGTGTGTGTGTGTGTGTAGGATCTGTGCACACCCACAGGAGAAACGCCTGAAGGAATGGATGGCCCCCTGGTTGGGAAAGGACAGAGAGAACTCTGGGAGAACTAATGGGGTCCTGGGATCAGAATGCTGTTCCTGTGTTGGTTTGAAATGCTGTGATTCGGGGCCTGAGACAACCCGGCCTGCAAGGACTAGGTTCCACAGCTGGAACCCCTGTGTGGCAGCAGCTGTGGTCCCAGAGGCCTGGAGGCAACACTCATACCCTGCTTGGTGACCACCATCCTGGTTGGCCCCAGGATTCTCCAGTTTAAGTCCTGAAATTTCCACATCCTGCAAAGCCTCCCAGTCTTAGACAAACTGAGGCAGCTAAGTCGCCATCCCCCGCCCCAAGGGTGGAAGCCTCCAATCTCCCTTCCTATCCCTCTCACCAGCCAGCTGTGCCCTGGCACTTAGCCTGCTGAAGAGGCCATAGCAGAGTCCCAGCCAATGGGCAACAGTGCTATGGCCTGGGGCACCACCACCTGGCCCTGACCCAGCACTGCCCTCCCCGAGGAGAGGCCCAGGTCCCAGCTGCGGGGAGGAAAGCCAGCCAGGTGTTTCTCAGAACCTCTGCAGTGAGCTCTGGGGGCTTCTACTGGGGCCCAACTACAATTCAATCCAATTCAACTCAACCTCCATGCTTTGGTAAACACCTTGTATGTACTGCACAGGTAGCGGCTGTCCTGCCCAGATCCTGGCCTCAATGAGCCCCTAAGGTCACTGAGGCAAAGACAGCAGCAAGGGAAAGGTGCAGATAGAGGCCAGAGGGGCCAGCAGGAGGGTTGCAGGAGACATTTTAGGGGGTTCTTTGAAGGGAGGATAGGTTCTGGCTATGGTGGGGGAGCATTCTAGATGGAATTAATTGCCTATGCAAAGATCCCAGGACCAGGAAAAGTGAGCTGGGACAGGAGACACAAATAGGTTTGTTACATCCTGGGATGTGACAGCTGAGCACGGATGAGATGGGATTGGAGCACAGAGTGTTGGCTGGGGGTTGGGCTTCTTTCTATAGGCAGTGGAGCCCATTGAAGAGCTCAGCTACACACACACACACACCTGTACACATGCACACTTTTTTTTTTTTTTTGCGGTACTGGGGATTGAACTCAGGGGCATTCTACCTCCGAGCTACACCCCCAGCCCTATTTTTTCTTCTTTATTTTGAAACTGAGTCTCAGTAAGTTGTGGAGTACCTCACTAGGTAGCTGAGGCTGGCCTCGAACCTGGATCCTCCGGTCTCAGCCTCCCGAATGCTGGGATTACAAGCGTGCGCCATCACGCCCGGCTTCACATGCACACTTTTTATTATAAAAACATGTTCATCGAAGAAAAATGTCAAAGGACAGAAAATGATAATGAAGGAAACAAATATCATTTTCATGTTCTTATCTCTTGGAGATTATCTTTGCATTTCCATCTACATTTCTTTCTATGCAAATATGTAATATGTAATTATTATATATAATATGCAATTACAGGGCTAGGTGCTGTGGTGCATATCTGTAATCCCAGTACTTGTGAGGCTGAGACAGGGGGATAACAAGTTGGAAACCAGTCTCAGCAACTTAACGAGACCCTCAGTAACTTAGCAAGACCCCGTTTCAAAATGAAAAATAAAAAGGGCTGGGGATGTAGCTTAGAGGTAGAATGCTCCTGGGTTCAATTCCCAGTAACACACATACATACACACACACACACTCTCTCTCTCTCTCTAATAGTATCTCAAACATAGAGCCATGCTGTGTGTAATTAAATTATTATTATATCCTGGCTTTGTGTGTGTGTGTGTGTGTGTGTGTGTGTGTGTGTGATATGTTTGTTACTGGGGATTGAACCCAGGAGCATTCTACCTCCAAGCTACACCCCTAGTCCTTTTAATTTTTTAATTTTGAGTCAGGGTCTCACTGGGCTGCTGAGAGCTTACTACTTTGCTGAGGCTGTTCTTGAACCTGTGATCCTCCTGTCTCACCGCCCCCCCCCCAAGTATTGGGATTACAGGCTTGCACCACAACACTTGGCTTATATCATGGTTCTTAAGGTGTCAACATATTGTGTTTATCAGGCCATGCCATTAATAATTCTTTTAAAGTCTATGTATTCGTCTATTATGTTTACTATTATTTATTTGGCAACCCAATCCTTTATTGTTGAACACTCGTGTCCTTTCACTTTTTCTCTGTGGTATGTAAGTCAGAGATTACCATTTGCGAATTTAAATTTCTGGTCATGGCCTCAGAACCATGGCTGAGGCAGAATGTCCAGGTCCCCACTGGAGGGTGGACAGGGATGTGCTGACTGGGTTTTAGGATGGAGAGTGTTCTGGTCCGTTAAGATGCCGAAGACAGAGGCTGGGTGCAGGGAAGTCAGTTAGCAGTTGAGGTAATGAGGGCTAGAAGACCAATGGGGTGATTGACAATGGCAAATCAGAGGTGATGATAAGATAGAGACTAGTTTGTAAACGCCCACTTTTCCGCAGGTACTTAAGCACTTGGTGTCGCCCACGCAGAGGTATTCCAGTTGCAGTGAAGAATGGAGGCTCTAATCACAGCCCTGCATGTGAATCTTCCCCTGGGACTTGGGCAAATTATTTGGCACCCCACTAAAATGGGGATGGTAATAGGCCTGCTTTCCAGGATCTTCGTGAGAAGTAATTGAGAGAATGCCTGTAAAGCAGATAAGGCACACAGATAGTGCACATCAAATGTTTGTTTTTATAGTCCTGTAATAATCCTCCCAGCAACCTGGCTTTGCCTAATCCCCATTTAGAAAACTGTGTGTAATTAACAACTTAAATTAGTAACACTTACCTGGTGCTTTTACCTAATTCCAATCCCTAGCCTTCACAGGGTGTGGTCTAAATGTCAGACTCCGTGTTAGACTTACCTCCATTCAAGACAAGTATCCTCATCTTATAGAAGGGGAAACGGAGGCTGGGAGGAGTCAATTGTCTGAGGTTCCTCGGCCGCTCAGGGGCTCACAATGGATCCAGGCCCCCTGGCTCCCTTCTCACTCCCTCACCTACCTTGTTGGCATGTGAGCTTCCTGGCAGCGAGGGTGAGGAGAACAGACATGGCTCTATCAAGATCCCTCTGTCTGCAGGCTGTGCTGTCCCATTACTCTCTTCTCCAGCACCGCTCACTGGGCTCCGTTCTAATGGCTCAGGACCCTGCACACACATCAAGCCCCCCAGCCCCGTCCCCCTGCCAGGGAAGAGAGGGGCAAACTTATCTGACTTCACAGGACATGTTGCTGACCAAGCCAGGAGGAGAAGGTGCAAGTTTGGCCCTGGGGAACCCTTGGCTGACTCCCTGTTGTGAGGGGGCAGGGACCATTGCAGTAACCAAGACAGCGCAGACACAAACCGAGCTCAGAAAGCCGCTCCCAAGAGCCAACAGCATCGATTAATTATACTGGACTGGGTGGTCAGGGCTGTGGTTTGGAGTTTTTAAGCTATTTATGCAAAGGGAGGATTCAAGGCCCTCTGTGCTCACCCCATTCCCAAAACACATGCAACCAACTAACATTTCTCACAGTCTGTGTGGTCCCCCATGTGGGCTCCACCTGCCTAGTGGATAGTAGATTTCTCCAGCTGGAAAAAACACAGGCCACTCCCTGCAAGGTCTCTGAGAGGCCCCATGCCTGTCCTCTACCTTTGATCCTGTATTCTGTCATCATTCTTGTGTTTCTACCCAGGGCTGTGACTCAGAGGTCCTTCGGATGTGACCTTATTGTATTATCACATGAGCCCTGTGAGGGAACATTTCCTGGTAGTTAAATCTAGGGTAAATCTAGGGCTCTGGGGAGTCAAGTGTCCTCCCCATGGTGGGCCAGGGTCCCTGATCCAACATCCAGTTGGGAACTGAAAAGACAAGTGTTCCCATCCAGGCTCCTCTGTGGTAGGCTAGGGCACTCAAGAGAGCCAGCTGGGAGGTTAGGAAGGAGATGTCCCCCAGCTCTTTCACCCTGGCTTCTGTGGGGGCTTGGGGGCTTCTGTCTGCAAGTTCTATTTACTTCAGGCACCCAATGCCAATGCCCATTGCTAGGCCAAGATACTTTCAGCAGAAAAGGCGCTGGAAAGTCCAGAAGATGCCTAGGAGGATGCAGGAGGACTTGGGCCCACCTTGCTTTGTTCCCCATGCAACTCCGACAGGTCTCCTGACTGCGCTGTGGTGAGAGGGCCACTGGACCCCAGCAGCCACGCACCTGCTCCTTGGCTCAGCTGCTCCTGGTTCTGGACAGAGCCCGGCTGCTGGAACTGACTTGAAGCCTGCTGATTCACTGCCCTCGACTGGATGGTGCAGGAGAGCAGGGCCCTGTGTTTTCTTACATGCTCTCTGCTGGATTCCCAGGCCAGTGGCTAGGCTGGGGTACAGTGGGTGGGCGCTCAGTAAAGACTTGCAGAAAGAATCAGCGTGCTGTTGTGCATGTGAGTAGTGTGCATGTGTGATGTACTGGGGCTTACTGGCTCCCAGGCAAGTGCCTTCTGTGTGTGGGTGGACATGGGCTGGGCTCCCGGAGCTCCTGATACACTTCAAACAAGTAGAGCCTGAAGAAGTTAGGCAGGTACACAGTCGGGGGTGGGGAGGTGTGTGAGGGGTACACTGAGAGTCCCCTGAGTGGCTCTCTGCAGGAATGCTGACAGCCTGAACTAGAAGCAGCACTTCTGGGTCCTCATGCAGGCCCCACTGTCTCCCAGCTCTGTGACTTTGGGGCATGTCCCTGCTTGCTGGCCCTTGGGTTTCCTCACTTGTAAAACAAAGAAGTTGATTAGCAGATCAGCAGTTACCACTAATCCAGCTGATGGGCAGAAGCTACTGGGTGTCGTTAAAAGCACCCTGGCCCCACCTGCAACCTACCGAAGCTAAACCTCCAGAGCTGGGCCAGGTAGCTATATTTCTAATAAGTTCCCATAGTGATTCCGAAGTTGCTATCCCAAGGGAACGATGCTTAATGATTTCTGACAGTCCGTGACATGCATTAGGAGCTCAGGGTACAGGAAACTTAAGGCCCTTGTCCTGGTCCCTAGAGTTTAGGGCCCAGGTACTCGGTGAGATTTAGTGAATGGAACCTTCTGAATGATCTCTCTCTCTCTCTGTCTCACACACACACACACACACACACACACACACACACACACACACACACACACACACTCATCCTGCAAGCTCACATACATTCACTCAGCCTCTGTGCCAGGATCCTGGGGAGCGCTTTCTGGCAACAAGGGCAGTCTCCTTCCTCCATTTCCTGTGTGTGTGTGTGTGTGCGTGTGTGTGTGTGTGTGTGTGTGTGTGTGTGTGTGTGTGTGTGTGTGTGTTACCGTAGCTTGTCTTTTGTGGTTGTCTTTGTCAGATCCTGCCAGTAGCCAAAAGTTTCCTGGAGAAAGGAGCCCACCCCCTCCCCTGGGGCCACTGGCCTCTGGCCACATTCTTACTGGTTTAGACCTCAGTTTTCATACGTTTAGACTAGGAACTATAATTCTCTCTCCTTCCAGGAACACTACATGAAGAAAACACAAAGCAACTGGATGTGGCACTGCATACCTATAGTCTCAGGACTTGGGAGGCTGAGACAGGAAGATCACAAATGCGAGGCTAGCCTCAGCAACTTAGTGAGATTCCTCAGCAACTTAGTGAGACCCTGTTTCAAAATAAAAAATTAAATAGGGCTGGGGATGTATCTCAGAGGTAGAATGCCTCTGGGTTCAACTTCTAGTTCAAAAATCAAACAAACAAACATTACACGAGAGAATGAAGTAAAAAGCAGGGTTGAGTTTCTTGGACCAGCTCTGCTGTGGTAACCCTTTCTGCTCTGTCTCCCAAAGGACTTCCCTGCTTTCCATCCCTGCCTTTACCTGACCCATCCAGCTGTTCCTCTGAGACTCAGTCCTGTTGTCATGGTGACAGACAGACTCTAATGTGGCTCCCCCCAGCCCTCTGATGTTCCCTGTTTCCTGGAATCAAGCTTTGTCCAACCCCCTCCCCTTGGGAGTAGACTGGCCTGGTGACTTGCTTCAACACATGGGATGGCTGTCACTTCTGCAGCGAGGCCACACAGGATTGTGGTTTCCGTCTTGCTCATCCCGACTCTCTCCCTTGCTCATTTTCTATTCTATTTTAGTTGCAATGCTAGGGATCTCTTGCTTGTTTTGATGAGACAGACGCCACAGTGGGAAGGTCCACTTGGCAAGGAGCTAAGGGTGGCCTCCAGCCAACAGCCCACGAGGAACCAAACCCGCCGCGTGGGTTTGTAGCTTCTTCCTCATCTGAGGGGAGATTCTACTCCCAGCAAATACCTTCACTGTAGCTTGGTGAAGAATCCTGAGGCAGAGGACCCAGCCACACCGTGCCTGGATTTCTGACCATAGAAACTAGGAGACCAGAGCTGGGCATGGTGGCACACGCTTGTAATCCCAGTACTTGGGAGGCTGAGACAGGAGGATTGCAGGTTGAGGATAGTCTCAGCAAGTAGTGAGACTCTTGTCAACCTAGAGAGACCCTGTTTCCAAATAAGAAATAAAATTGGGTGGGGGCATAGCTTAAAGGTAGAATGCCTCTGGGTTCAATCCCCAGTACCACAAAAAAAAAAAAAAAAAAAAAAAAGAAAGAAATTATGAGACCATAAATGTGTGCTGTTTTAAGCCACTAAATTAGTGACAGTTGGTCACACAGCAATAGATAACTAACACAGACACCTTCTCCAGGAAGCCTTCCAGGGTCCTTTCCTTGCTCCAGTCCTGGTCCACTGCCCCACCCTAGTCCTTCACACAGTCAAACCCAAATTGGCTAGTTTTCTCTAGGCAGGAGCCACATTCTCTTCACTTTTTTTTTTTTTTTTATATTAGAGATTGAACCTAGGGATGTTCTAACTCTGATCTACCCCCCAGATCCTTTTTATTTTGTATTTTGAAACAGGATCGTGGTAAGTTGCTGAGACTGGCCTCGAACTTGCAATCCTCTGTCTCTGCCTTTTAGTGCTAGGATTATAGGCGTGTGCCACTGCACCTGGTTCTCTTTACCTTTTGTCACTGTGCCTGGCCCTGCGCCTGCCACACACAGAGTTCAGTACCTGTTTGCTGACTGAGAATCTAGAGTCGATACCCCCCACCTGCTGCCTCTTCCCAAATGTGGCACTTTGCTTTTTCAGAACATGGGGTTGGTCACCGGAGATTACCGACCACTAGAAGACACCGGGGTGCCCTGGGGTGTGGGGGCGCCCGGCTAGCCCAGAGAAGATGCGGTCGTGGAAGCCACGTGAGTCTCCAGGGACCTGGGAGCTGGAGTCAGGAAGAGCTGTCTCCCACTTGGGGCCACACCTCTGCACGACGGCTTGCTTGGCACAGGAATCTGGCCTTGCTACTGCAGGAGAATGCTCTGAGGCTGGAATGATGTCCTTGGCCAGTGAAAAGTGCTGTCCCAGGACATGGGAGGTGAATTCTTTGAAAAGGAAACTCTGACACCACACGGGAAAGAATCACTTCTGGGGGAGCCAGGGCCATGCACGCGCCCCTCGGCTCACCTGGCAAGGAGGCAGTCTTGGTTTCCACATGTAGCTTAACACACAGAGACTTATTTTCATGGTTCTGGAGGCCACAGGCCTGGGATCAGTATCACTGAGCTGAAACCTAGGTGTCTGCCGGCTACGACTCCCTCTGGAGGCTCTGGGTGAGAAGAGGTCATTGTTTCTTCCCGTGCCAGGAAGGCACAGGGTGGCTCCAGGCGCCCTGTGACTTGTGGGGACAGCACTGTTAATCCCTGTTTCTGAGGCCACGTTGCCGTCTCTTCTGTCTGGGGTCTCTGTGTGCTTCCCTTGGAAGGATGCTTGTGATGGGATTTATGGTCTACCTGGTCATCCACAGTATCTCGTCAAGATCCTTCATGGAATCCCATTTGCAAAGCTTTTTCCATACCGGGAACTTTCAGAGGATACAGGGATTAGAATGTGGACATTTTTAGGTCCATTATTTATCTGTCCCAAAGGGTATGCACAGCAGAAGGGAAACTGAGGCATAGAGCGGCGTGACATCATATTTTCTTCTGGAAATTGAAGCCTGGAGCTTGAACTCTCAGACCCACCTTCCCGCCACTCACTCCTGTCCCCAAATGAGGTGAGGCTCAGGACAGACAGTGCCAGCTTTGACTTTGCCCATCTCCTGTGTCCCCCAGCTCCTCTTTCCTGCCCCCTCCCCTCTGCTGGCGCCTGCGTGGGAGGCACTGGCGGCATGACAGGGGAGTCTGGCCTCAGAGCAAGGACTCTTCTTTTCCTCTCCTCCAGAGAAGCATCTTTCCCCAGCCCAGGCTGGGTAGCCCCACAGTGCAGGAGGCTGTAAATCCCCTGCCCGCCCACGGAAACAGCTGGGTCCCAGGCACAGCCTGTGGACTTAACCCCTTCCAGGCCTGTGGACCCCTCCCTGGGCTGAGCTCGAAAGCGCTGGGGACCTCTTCGGGTCTAAGCAGGGTTTCTGCTCTTGTGATGCTGGCAGGTGGCCCTGGTATTGTTTATTGAGGGGACTTAAGACTGCTCATCCTGCCAGCAGCCAGGAAGGGCTGGGCTGGTTAACCCCTGTGGCTGGCAAGGGCCACGGGAGGAAGGGTGTTGCCTGGGGCACAAGAGCCTCCTCTGCGGTCATCACTAGCATCCAAAAGGCCTTTGTTCAGAACCAGACTATACCGGGCTCTGGGATGAGTGCTGGACCAGCTGGAAATACAGCACACACAGGCCCTAGAGAAGGGCTGCTGACAGCTCGCTGTTTACCTAGCTCTCTCCTCATCAGGCTGTAAGTTGACCAGGGAGCAGGGAACTTGTTTATCTTTGGCACATAAGTTCTCTATGAATGATCCAGTGGATGCTGGAAGTTGCCAAATCTCCAAAATTATTATTTCTCCTTCTCTTCTCTTCTCTTCTCTTCTCTTCTCTTCTCTTCTCTTCTCTTCTCTTCTCTTCTCTTCTCTTCTCTTCCCTTCCCTTCCCTTCCCTATCCTTCCCTTCCCTTCCCTTTCTCTCTCTCTCTCTCTCTCTCTCTCTCTCTCTCTCTCTCTCTCTCTCTCTCTCTCTCTCTCTTATGCTGGGGACTGAACCCAGGGGCATTCTAACTCTGACTTACACCCCCAGCCCTATTTATTTTTATTTTGAAACATGGTCTTGCTAGGTTGATGAGAGTCTCACGACTTGCTGAGGCTGTCCCTAAACCTTCAATCTTCCTGTCTCAGCCTCCCAAGTCCTTGGATTACAGATGTGCACCATCACACCTGGCTTTATTTTTTATTTTGAAACAGGGTCTTGCTAAATTGCTGAGGGTCTCACTAAGTTGTAAGGCTGTCTGGGAATCTGCGGTCCTCCTGTCTCAGCCTCCTAAGTACTGGGATTACAGGCGTGCACCTCCTCTCCATCTCTTCTGACATCAGATCCATCTGAGAAAATTATACTGGTTTGAAGGGTATGAAAATGCTTGGTAAAGTTAGGACATTACACACCTCAAGGATATATTTTTTTAAGTCCTTAAGAAGTTAGAAGACATTTGTGTCTCTGGGTGGGTGGGGAGGCCACCAGTAGTGTTAATGTGTGGCCTGGTAATACGTTTTCAAGACCACTATTTTATCTGCTCTTTCCCATCTCACTTTGTGGATAAAGAAATTGAAAATCCAGAGAAGTTCAGAAACTTGCTCAAAATCACACAACAGTTTGGGGTGTGGTGGTACACACCTGTAATCCCAGAATTTGGGAGGCTGAGACAGGAGGACGGCAGGTTCGAGACCAGCCTCAGCAACCTAGCGAGATCCTATTCTAAAGTAAAAATTAAAAAGGGCTGGATGTGTAGCTCAGAGGTAGAATGCCCCTGGGTTCAGTCTCCAATACCAGAAAAAAAAAAAAGAAGGAAAGGAAGAAAGAAAAAAAGTTGCGTGATTGTGTGGCACAGGAGCTGGGACTGGAGCCCAGGTATGTGGGGCTGGGAAACTGGTGCTAGGGGGAGCCGAAAGAAGATGGTGAAGGTGCCCTAGAAGGAGCAGGACCATCAGGAGGGAAAGGAAACAAAAGTTGGAATAGTGTTTACAGTAAAGGGAGTTCTCAGTCCCCGTCCTGGGGAACTTAAGGTGGCGGATGGGTAATAACAGCATCTTATTGTATGCTGATTAGGCTTAGTACTGCCAGGTGCATGGTATGAATTATCATCATAAGGCCGGCAAAGGAACAAGGATGGGATGGTGGTAGTGAACAAAGGATGGGCAGAGGCGCCTTGATTAACAACAGCGTGCGCTGGCTCAGAAGGTGCAGAACCAATTCTGGCAGAGGTCTGGGTTCTTGTGGGTGGGAGGGAGGTATCAAGACGTATAGCCACAGCACGCTAAGAGGTGGCCTCCACGTGATCCTGGTGGGCCATGATCTGCCCCTTCGTCAAGCTACAACAGAAAGACAATAGTCCCAGAGAGCCTTCTTTCTCAGGACAGGACAGATGGTGCCAGGCTGCCCAGCAGGACAAGGGGCCCTTGTCCAGGCCTCAGCTTCAGATCCTGCCCCACCCTCCTTGGCCTGGGGCGGGGGTCGGAAGTGCAGATCCTGGGGTGGCTGGGGTGGGAGGGAGGCTGGGAGCTCAGGGCTGCGGCTGGGGTGACCTGGAGGTCTCCAGGGAGCCAGGGTGGGGCTGGGTAGTAGGTTTTGGGTTTCTGGAGTCTGGAAGAGGCAGGGGATGGGTGGCTTCTGGTGGAGCTGGAGGAGTGGTCTCCTCTGGGCAGAACAGAACAGAGATGTTGAGCTTTTTCGACCATTCTCATTTGATTTTCAGATCAACCAATGGGGTATGAATGCAAAGGAGGGTTATCCCCATTTTACAGATAAGAAAATAGAGGTTCAAAGAGATGGAGGCTTTCCCAGGGAACACTCAGGGCATAAATGCTGGGGTGGGGTGGCAGGTGGGTTGGGAGAAGTTTGCTCAGGGCTCTGCAGGTCCAGGAGCACTCAAGGCCATCCACAGAGCAGGAGCCAGGGTGCTGTTGGCGGCGAGGGTCAGGACCCTATTAGCCAGCTCTCCAGCACAGCCCTCCTCCCCGCATTCCACCTCTGCACCCTCTCCCTCTCCCTCTTCCTCTTCCTCTCCTGCCCCTGGCAGTGTGAGCCCCTGGGAGCCCGGGCCAAGCCTGCAGCATTCCAGGGAGGGAGGCACAGGGGCCCGCCGACAGCACAGATCTACTCAGCTTTTCCTTGAAATTCCACACACCCTGGGCGTTTGGCAGGAGGCCGGAATGCGCTCCATCTGAACAATTTGTCTTTCATGGTGCATTTGCATCAATTACTCCATTGTTCCTTTTGCCTTTCCTGGACCACTCTGGCTGGCTCAGGCGCTCCCGGAAGTGTGCTGTCGGGGGTGGGAGTGGGGGCGGAGGGAAAGACGTGGGTGTGTCAGGGGAGGGGCGCCACCTGGTGGCCAGACCTGCAAGCTCCCACCCAGATGCCCAGCTGAGCTGCTAACCTGGCAATCTGGTGGCACCTTGCAGCACAACACATCCCACCTCTCCTCCCCATCCTCCATCCTGTTCCTAGAGGTCCTGAGTGGAATGGGAGAGAGGTTATGGGAGTCGAGAAGGCAAAACACAGGCAACTCAAGTACTTTGTAAAAGAAGGGGTGCTGTTGTGAAAAAAGCCACAGTTCACAGGTTCAGGGCCTGGATTCAGCCCCTGAACTTCCCCCAGCACCTGTGTGGCCATAGGTGATCCAGAAACCTCTCTGGTCTGAGGGATTGATCTGTAAAATAAGAAGCATAGCCCAGAGAGCAGTGTGCAATAACGCTGAAGTCCTGGGCTTGGAAGGCTCTTATGTGGGGTTGGAATCCTGCCTCTGCTACTTATGAGCTGGGCGCCAGCTGTTTACCTGGATGAGCCTCAGTTTCTTGCTCTGTAGAATGGTGACAGTAGTACAGGATCCTTCCTGTTTGTGGCTTCTGTGTTTGCAAATTAGTTCACTTGTTGAAATTTATTTGTAACTCCAGTCCCTAAATCAATACTTGTGAACCTTGGGATCATTTGCAAGCACGCAGTGTGTTGAAAAACTCCAGCTGCCTGAAGCACATGTTAGTCAAGGTTGAAGAGGGTGATATCCGCTCTGGCTTCTCATTACAGCTCTCATCCTGTAAGTAGGTGTCCTTCTTTTGGGCTAAAATGTAGCTATTTAGTGCTACATCCCCCCCCCCCATACACACACATTTGTGCTTTTTGTTGGTGACTTTACAAAATCACCACCAACCATACCACTGACGTGCTGTCTGGTGTTCCTAGTGCAAGAAGGTGCCTTATGAGAAAAGTACAGGTGTCTGATAATGTTCGTGCAGGCGAGGGTCATACTGCTATTGGCTTCGAGCTCAATATTAAAGAGTCAATAGTCTTTATTAAACAAGGTGTCTTTAAGCAGAAATATACATCATACAAGGATTGGCTCGTTGATAAAAAGATTGTGGTTAGAGGCTCATGGGAACTTCACCCTGTGCTTCCCCTAGGAACAGTGGGTCAGTGTTTGCCAGTTCAGTGTTCAGGGTGACTGTATAGACTGTAGCTACTGCAGATTACAAGAGTCAACTGTACTTATTTCCCAGTGTTTCTCTAAGGGTTGAATACGTCAAGTGCAGCCTTGTAGGTGTTATTGCAGTGATTGCTGTCTCATGACGTATGCGTCTACCTGGAGCCCCTAAACTTCATGTGGGTCTTGGGATCTCCCACATACCTGGAGGTGGGATCCCCAAAGGTGCACACAGAAACATCATCAGCCCAGGCCCCTCTGCTCCTGCCTGGAGCTTGCGGCGTGAACAATTCATTCATTCGTTTCCACACAAAGGCTCTTTTCACTGACATGACCTCATCGCATCTCACAACAATAGGGTGGTGGTGGCATCACTGTTCCCATTTTACAGATGAGTCTGAAGTTCACAGAGGCTAAGTAACCCGCCCAAGATCACCCAGTGTGTTGGCGGCAGAGTCAGAAAGCTTTGAATTCCACTGTCTTCCCACCTTGGGGCTCTTCTCTGTCAAAACATAAACGTTCTGGGGGAGGCAAGATCTTGTTATTGCCATGTCAGTGTGAATGCGAGCATTGAAGTCCCCAAGGAAACTGGCTGAGAGCAGGTGAGCTGTAAAGATCTCAGCACCCACTCCTCAGCCTCGGCCTCTGCCTGGGGCCAGGGCTCGGCAGCAACCCTGCATCACCCTGACTCCTCGCACCTCCCTGGGTCTGCAGTGCTGTGGGCCACCTGCCTCATCATCATTGCAGCCAACTTCCTAAAAATCAGGTGTGATCATCCTGCATCCTCTGAGATCAGTCAGAGCTTGCCTTTGCCACAGGATGGGTCCACGCTGCTTCTCCGGTATCAGAGCCTCTCAGTGACTTCAGCCTTCCCACCAGCTTCCTAAGCTCTGGCCACACAGGCATTGTAAGAGTCCCACCACGCCTGTGCCTTCTTCCCTGCAAACGTGTGCTCATACAGTTCCCTCTGCCTTCTCCTCCAGTCCATCAGCTGCAGCCACTGTAACAGGATACCAGAAACTGGGTGCTTAAGCATCAACCTTTCATTCTCACAGTTCTGGAGAGCTGGGAAGTACAAGGTCAGGGTGCAGGCAGATCCTGTGTCTGGCGAGGCCTCTCTTTCTGGTTTGTAGATGGCTACCTCCTTCTTGTATGCTCACATGGTTAAGAGAAAAATCATCTCTCCATAAGAGGGACTCTAGATGAAGAAGGAGAAACCTTAGATGAACAAAGAAGATGACTTAACTGAGGGTGATGGGGGAGGGAAACACCCTAATGCTAATTAATGCACATGATGTACTTTCACAATCATACCAAAGTCAATCACTAAACTGAACTTGAGAAGGAGGGAGGGGGAGGGAGTGGGGCAGGAATTGGGGAAGGGTTAAATGAGAGACATGTGCATGTATGCCTCTACCAGCTTGTACCTAACAAAGATGTATGATTACAATGCACTAATAAAAACAAAACAAAACAAAATCTCATCTCTCTTGGGTTGCTTCTTATAAGGGTACCAATACCCCCATGGCCTAACACCTCCCCAAAGCCCCACCTCCTGATGCAACTGGGGGGGTTAGGATCTCAATATGTGAATTTTGCCTTTCTCCACACCTTCCTTCTGTCCTTGAGTCAGAGGAGCCCAAGACAGGTGTGGGCAGACCACCTGCTACTCTCAACGCCCCACCCCGCCTGGCCCCTGCTTTTCTTGCTTTGCAGCAGACACCCTAACCTTTTGCTTCCCTCCCAAAGCCGCCAAGGCCTCTGGGACATGGATGCCTTTAATCTCCTGATTCCCTACAAATGCCCCCCCCCCCCCCGCTTTTCTCTAGCCACACGTCTCTTCCCTCCTGCCTCAGGGACTATATTCCTTTTCCTATTGCTTCCTATTTAATTTTTTTATTGTGGCAGATACAAATATTAAAATGTACCATATTCACCCTGTTTAAGTGCACAGGTGAGCAGCATTAAGTGCCTTCACATAGTTGTGTAAACATCACCACCATCCATCCACAGGACTTGTCATCTGGCAAAACTGAAACTGTACCAATTTTTTTGCGGTACTGGGGATGGGCATTCTACTTCCGAGCTACACCCTCAGTCCTATTTTTAATTCTTTATTTTGAACCAGGGTCTCACTAGGTTGATGAGAGTCTCACTACTTGCTGAGGCTGTCCTCAAACCTGCAATCCTCCTGTCTCCCCTCCCAAGGACTGAAATTACAAGTGTGCAACACCACGCCCGGCTCAAACTATACCAATTAAACAGCAGCTTCCATCCCCCGGTCCCAGCCCCTGGCAGTTTCCTTCTACTTTCTATCTTATGAATTTGACTGCTCTAGGAACATCATATAAGTGGAATTTGTTTGTTTGTTTGTGACTGGTTTATGTCACTCAGCATAAAGTTTTCAAGGTCGACTTATTTAGCATGCGTCCGAATTTTCTTCCTTTTAAAGGTGGGACAATAGGCCAAGCATGGTGGTGCATGCTTATAATCTCAGTACTTGGGAGGCTGAGATAGGAGGATCACAGGTTCGAGGACAGCCTCAGCAACTCAGTGAAGCCCCCAGCAACTTAGTAAAGAACTTGTTTCAAATAAAAAATAAAGCATGGCTGGGGGTGTAGCTCAGGTAGAACACCCCTAGGCTCAGTCCCCAGTCCCCCCTCCCACACAGAGAGTCCAATACTCCATTATATGTACCTACTACATTTTGCTTATCCATTCATCTGTTGGTAGGCACTTGGACTGCGTTCACTTTTTAACTATTGTCAAAATGCTGCTATGAACATGAATGTACAAATATCTCTTCCAGATCCTATTTTCAAATCTTTGGGGTACACACCCCACAGTGGAATTCCTGGGTCACATGGTAATTGTATTTTTACCCTTTTGAGGGACTCTCATACTGTTTTCCACAATGGCTATCCCATTTCATTTTCCTACCAACAGTGCACAAGGATTCCAATTTCGCCACATCCTTGTCAACACTTGTTATTTCTTGTGAATTTGATTGCAGCCATGTTAATAAGTGTGAGGTGGCGTGCGGTTTCAACTTACATTTCCCTAGTGATTAATGAAGGGGAGCATCTTTGTGGCCATTGGTGTATCTTTTCTGGAGAAATGTCTGCTCGAGTCCCGTGACCTGTGCTGAAGGTGGTCCCCCTGGCTGCCTGTCGAAGCTGTCCCCCAGCTCCACACTATTGCTGTTACCTTAATTTAAGTCCTCCTCCACAGCCACCTTTTATTTTGATTTTTTAAAATATATTTGTTTTGCAGCGCTGGGGATTGAACCTAGGGCTTCCTATCCTTTCTAAAATTCATTTCCGACAGCGCACCCTGGACCCCAGTGAAATGCCTGAAATCCAGGATCCCTGGCACCTGGCATGAAGATTAGTTTTCATAGCTTGTCATCACCCCTCTGTCCACTCCCAGCTTCATCTCTGTTTAACAGTGGAAACAGTAGCAGGGGTTTTCTTCTGATCTCAGCCTCCCCTGGAGGACTGGTCCTCACCCTCCTGGCTCCACACCGCCCTCTAGTGTCAGCAGCCTTTGTTCCACTCCTGTTGTCTGCTCTTCTGTGGCCCCGGGAAAAGGGATCTTTAGGACCTTGGAGACAGCTGCAGACAGAATGCTGGTTCACCCTTCCCCCTATGTGTCCTTGAATGAGTTCCAGGGACCTTTGTGTTCCTGGAATGGAGATGTGTAAAAGCTTCTGACTTTCAAAATTGATGTCCATGAATATTTATGGATTTCAAAAGTTTTCAGAGAGCCTGGTGGGGTGGTGCACGCCTGTAATCCCAGTATTTGGGAGGCTGAGACAGAAGGATCACTGGTTTGAAGTCAGCCTCAGCAATTTGTTTTCTTTTTCTTTTTTCTTTTGTTACTGGAGATTGAACCCAGGGGCATTCTACCTCTGAGCTACAACCCTAGCTCTTAAAAAAATTATGTTGAAACAGGGTCTAAGTTGCTGAACCTATAATCCTCCTGTTTCAGCCACCCAAGTACTGGGATTACAGGCATAACCAACAAGCCAGGCTTCAGCCTCAGCAATTTAGCAAGACCTTTAGCAACTTAGCAAGACCCTATTTAAAAAGGGGGAGGGGGCTGGGCATGTGTCTTGGAGGTAGACACTCCTGGATTCAATCCCCAGTACCAAAAAACAAAGGGAAAAAAAACTTTCCAAGGAAAGTTTTATCCTTGCCCTCAAAAGTTAAGAAACACAGTACCACTTAAATAATCCTCTAGGGGACTCCTGGGCTGGTCTTAAGGAAGACCTCACTTTAGGAAAGATCAATATTTTCTTTTTTTTGTAGTACTGGGGATCGAATCCAGGAGCATTCTACCTCTGAGATACAGCCCCACCATATCTTATTTTTTATTTTGAAATAGGGTCTCACTAAGTTGCAGAAGGCCTAAATTGCTGCGGCTGGCCTTGAACCTTTGACCTCCTGTCTTAGCCTCCCAAATGCTGGGATTAACATTTTCAATCCAATGAGGTTGGTTTTATGGTATCCGCAACTTTAGCCCTGGAATTGGTTCAAATAACCTTGTTATGAACAAGGAATGTGCGGGAGAAAGGTTCAGGGAACGATGGGTAAGGGATCAAGATTGAGAATACTTCTGATTGTCACCTGGGTGTAGGGGAAGGAGAGGGTTTGGAACAGGGGGACTGTTCACATAAGGTCAGCCACTCTGAAATCTTTACATGCAAGTTAGTGATCTCTACATTCTCTGTCTCTGTCTCTCTGTGACACACACACACACACACACACACACACACACACACACACACACACACACACACACACTGCTCCCTCTAGTGGCATGAAGAAGAACTTCATCTCTTCTCCTAGGAATAAATAGAACCGCAGCAGCTCCAGGGAAAAGGTCTGTCAACACTGAGTTTGCTAGTGAGAAGGACACGCACAGAGAAGAAACAGAAATCACAGTTCCATCATCAAAATGCTTTATTCAGCATCATTATGGGTATTTTATTAGACCACAAAATCCCCAGAGCTCACTAGCAATGGCCAATCCTACTCTACTGCATTTTGTAGATGAGAACGTGAATCAGAATAACAATAATAATCTGCTCAAAACATTGAGTAGTGGTTCTCAAACTTTGGGCTCAGAACCCTTTTAGACTCTATTGAGGACCCTAAAGACTTTCTGTCTAATTCAGTTAAGCCTATAAATATTTTCCATACTTTAAATTAAAACTTAGAAGTTAAAAAATATTTATTAATTCATTTAATAATGTCAAGTCTATTTTAAATGTTAAATAAAATACATATAAGTAAATAATATAAGCAAATAATACAAGTACAATAAAATATTATATTATACTTATATAAAATGTTATATAAGTACAATATTATAAAATATGTTATAAGTAAATAATATAAACAAATAAATACAAATACAATAAAATATTATTTTTTATTGTAAGTAAGATTTTTTTTTGCAGTACTGGGTTGAACTCAGGGGCATTCTACTCTGAGCTATACCCTCAGCACTATTTTTTTATTCTTTATTTTGAAACAGGGTCTCACTAAGTTTCGTAGTGCCTCACTAAGTAGCTGAGGCTGGCCACGAACCCGGATCCTCCGGTCTCAGCCTCCCAAATGCTGGGATTACAAGCGTGTGCCACCATGCCAGGCAAATATGATGTTTTTTAATAAAAATATCTAGCAAGAAAAGCGGCATTGTTTTACTTTTCTTGTGTGTGTGTTGGGGATTGAACCTGGGGCATTCTCCCTCCAATCTACACCCCCAGACCTATTTTAATTTTTTTTTTTTTTTTGCGGTACTAGGGATTGAACTCAGGGGCATTCTACCTCCGAGCTATACCCCCAGCCCTATTTTTTATTCTTTATTTTGAAACAGGGTCTCACTAAGTTGCAGAGGACCTCACTAGGTAGCTGAGGCTGGCCGCGAACCTGCGATCCTCCTGGCTCAGCCTCCCAAATGCTGGGATTACAAGCGT